>JAUJYU010000296.1:0-14820 GCA_033995675.1 Nothrus silvestris
GAAATGATTAATGAATAGTTGGAAAGAGTAGAATCTCTTTGGGAGTTGTATTCATAGAAATGTGCACATTGACAGACTTCGGTCTGATTTAAAGAGGAAATTTCTCTTTCCTTTTAGACGCTCTGCAAACCCACAAAATCAAGAAAAATTACTGAAGGGATATATATATGTATGTATAGTATATATGTATAGAATGTGTAGTAATAGTTATAGTAAAGAAAAGGGTATTATAATATTGTTGGCGCACAGCATAACACACAAAAAGGATATAAAAATAAAATCAAAAAAAGCAACGCATATGCAATTTTTTAAAACGAGCTCAACATTGCAAATGGCAAATAAATGGGCAAAAATTCTAAATTCAATAGAAGATGGGATGCAGTGACAAAAGCCTAAGAATAGGATATGATTTTTTTTCTGAATAAATCATAATATCGGTGGCATTTGCTATCAATTTTACTTTTTCATGTGAACCAAGACTTAAAATTGAATTATTGTTTTCATAAATTTTCGATTCGTATGCAATACATATTTGCGTTGAGTTAACATTGAGTCCAAATTTTTATTTTAAATCTTTAAACTCATTCTCTTTTCTTTTTTGGTTTTCGCTTTGGATTTATTTTTGTTTAAAACATTTGATCAAATTTTCCACTCATTTATATTCAAATTTTGACAAATCCAGGAATAAAACGAATTTATTTACGCATATTTTGTCATTTATCAAACTCACTATCGGTTTAAACATTGAATTTTCTCAAAATTGACTCAAATCATAAGTTTACAAAAGTTTACAAATTTTTTTTAATGATATGAATGCTTAGAATTGAATTAACGCAAATATTTAAAGTAAAATATTATATAATATTAACTAAGTTTAAGGGATAAAACTTTTTTCATGGTTCAAACCATTGATCGATAAAATAACTATTTGAATGAATTTAATATTGAATAGAAAAAAATGAATTTATGCATAGTTTAAATGAAAATTCCTAACAAATAGTTTGGTTTAAAATGAAAGAGACTATAAAAACAATTTTAATTTATGCCAAAATAGCTTGAATTCGGATCGGCTAACAATCCAGCGGCACATATGTTTGTCACTAATTATGGTAGAGCTGCTGATAGTGATTGGTGTATATCGTGCAACATTAGAATCAATTTGGTGTAGTATTATTAGTGCTGCCATTCTTTACTTCATGCAAACAATATTCAGTTGGATTTCGATGGAAGCGATTCGTATATTTACACTCGTTTATGATTACAATTGTTGCGGTCGATCACGCCATCGATGCTATTATATTCTCGCGTATTCCTTGCCATCGGTTGTACTACTCTTAGGTGCGATCAACTCATCCAATTACTGTACTTTACATCATTGCTGGCTTAATATCAATCGACTTCAATTATTTTCCATTGTCTTCTTCGTTCCGGCAATCATTTCATCTGCGGTAAGAATTATCTCTTGCATTCATTTCTCGGCGAATCTCTTTTTGTAACTCTTGAGTCGCACACAAAGAGAGCCACGAAATGTTTCGTGTTTGCCATTTGTGTGGTTTCTTCAAAGCCAATATATTTTTAGGGACAATCATTTTCTTCTGGCATTAGAAAAAACTTTCTCTCTCTTTATTCTATAACTGAATATAATTTGTAAAACTTAATCACTCAATGGGTGGCCATTCAAAACATCAGTTCATATAAAATGTTGAGCCATAACTAATTTCCATTCAGTGGTAATTTTTTATTGTATTTTCTCACTTATAATTCAATAGAATAATTAACTGAAGAAATTAGCGCAATATAATATAATTTAGATCCCATGCACTGAACTCATTGATAACTTATATCATTTCCAAACAATTAGTTGTATGTGTTTTGTCTCACAGTCTATATCACTAATGCTTAACCCAGTAATGACCTAATGATAAATGGTTTGGCATATAATTGAAAAGTAAACCTCATTTCTATAATTATTGTCAATGAATATAACAAATTGTCAGTGCATTAGCATTGGGTCAGCAACAAGTCATCAAACAATACCATTTATTAAAAGCTCTGTTGCATTAGATCTAATACAAGAAACCCTTTTAGTAACACAAATGTCAAACAACACAAAATGTATTATAAGTTTATTATTAATCTAACTCTAATGTCCTCCTCTTTTCTCATCGAATGCACACAAATATAGGGATCTCTACTGTTTGTGATGTTGTCAGTGGTGCGGCTCAATAGTAAAGAAGATCCATCATCTGCAATAGTTGGTCCGCCTTCCAAGACTAATAACACTGCTAAGTGTGAAGACAAAACTTCTAATATTAGGTAAGAATCATAATAGGATTATTTGCAATAGAATCCACTTTAACGCTATTTGTTTCTAATCAAATGTTCAGAAGAAAAAAGTATATTCTCATCTCTTTTACTGTATTATTGAACATAAGATTTGTTTCTAATGCATATTTTTTACTATTGAAATAATTCTCACGTCTGATGTATGTCTTGAGGGCTTTATTTTGTAATGAAATCGATCTGTAATTGTGTAAAAACGTAATGGGCTTTAAAAGTAACTTATATTTCAATTTTGATATAATATTAAAACGTATGAAATTGAAGTGAAATAAGATGAGCGAAACTAATAATATTTGGCAAATATTTGCATGAATTTTATATTTGAGATGAAAATAATGTAAACCAGGAAGAAGTGATCTCAATTGAAAATTATTCTATTATTCTTATGGCATCAATGATCACATGCGTGGTTAATAATGAGGGTATTCTATAATATTAAAGGAGATGACGAGAATGAAGTATACAAAAAATGCAATAACTTTGATGTTACACAATATAGAATTTATACAACTTCTATAATAATATAAAAAAGCTGATTAGACACTAACTTTTATATTTGAGTCTCTTGTGAGTGTTTGTACCCATAATTTATTCTTTGCCGCAAATGTTTATATCGGATATGTATAAGTGATGCGTTTGTACCAATTTTGTTCCTATTGGTTGCAGAACATTCAAAATTGAATGACAGCTATTTGTAGCCTTAGACATAACTTTTAGTGTTCGAGATATTTTGGCTGCAAATCATACCCGGGGCTCATCACGACTTGTTTGGCTCATTCAATAAGTTCTTTCTCTTTGTAAAACAGTTGAGACGAATATAAAAACTGTTTTGAAGCCTTTTCTCTTTCTAAAAGAAAAGGCTCGTCAAGAGATTTTTGTTTGGCTCAGTTCTGGAGGCGAATGGCGTTCAGAGGCCCACACCGTCAATACTATTCAGATACTGTTGACCTCAGTGGGAGCTTAGCTTTAATACAATATTGGGCTGGCATTAAAAAAATTTGCGTACTTGTCAACAGTCGTGCAATCGAAACCTGTTAGGAATTCGATCTATTTTTTCTAAATCCTTAATACCTGTCATTTTTATTCAATACATGATTTTTAACTATTTTTTCTCAAAAACTAAAAGTTTCTATTTATAAAAAAATATAAAAATAAAATTTTTACATTCATTTGATTCTACGATTGCACAAAATAAGAAAAACAATTTATTCTACAGTTATGTTTATATCAGAGTTGCATATCTTGTATTAATAGTTTAGCTCAATATACAAACAAACTCACAAGTTATGCTCATTTAAAGCCATCACATTCTGTCATCTCTTTGATAACTAAATAAATGCTATATTATTAACTTCAATAATGAACGAAAACATGAGATCTAACTCTAGATAAATTCTGAACGTTTCAAATAATGAATATAAGAAAAAAAATTACAACAATATTTGTATTTTTAAGTTTTATATGAAATAAAGTATTTCAATTCCGTCATTTGATAAGCATTTGAAGCATTTGATTAAATACATAGCTATATAATTAAGTTGATCTTAATCTTAATCTAAAATTTTCTCAAAGGTCATGGTGTCGATCAATATTACTGGTGTTGATCTTTCAATCGTATACCTGGTCGATGGGATGCGCTTATCTGACATACGAAACTGAACCATTGGCTTATTTATTCACAATCGGAAACATAATCCAAGCAATTGTATTATTTATCTATTGTTGCGCCAAAAACGACAAAGTGCGCGATGGTATTCATAAATCAATGTCAGGCGCGTCATGGCTTCCAGAATGTATTCGAGGCTCAAAACCCTTGTCAGCGGACGCCTCACAAACTGGTCAAACGGCACATCTGTTTGCGATCGCAGCCAATGGAGTAATGGCTCCGCCGTCGCCAATGATCAGAGCGTCGGGTCATCATCACGGCTCACAACAAACCAGTGGCGGATCTCTCCAACAGCTCAGTGTGGGTACCAATACTCAGACTCATCTCACTTATCAAACTCCCCCACCAGGTATTGCACACACCTCTGCACTCTCCGCACTTCCACCGAATGAGTTCTTTGATTTATGCGCTTCTGCTTTGTTTCTAACACTTATTATTCACACCTCTTCTCCCACTTCTATTTTATATTTCTATTTCATTTATCTTTTTCAACATTCAATTATATAATTCGTGTTTGACTTTGAATTTTATTTCTTTTGATTGCTTTAATACGCGATTCACGCGATTCATGCGATTCACGCTTTTTCCCCACAATTCACACTCGCTTTGCATGGCTTTAGCTTTCAATTCACTAATTTTTCTAATATTTGTGTCAAAATGTTTTGCTGTTCAGTATTTGCAACTTTGGAAGGGATTCAGTCGATTATCACTCTCTTCTATTTTGGGATTTTATTCATAATTAAAATTTCACACCATTTTCATTACGCCTTTCATTAATTAACAATATTTTAAAGTTTTTGTTTTACTTTAAACTTAAGCCATGAGAGTATACAATATATAATATAATAATATCATGAGATAAAATTAGCACAAAATCTCTAATTTATTTTGTTATGGATTGAGTACAACAAATCAATTTTGCTCTGAAGAAATGTTTTAATTTCTTTCTTTTTTTGGTTAGAGTGCAATTTGATCTATGGCTCCATTAACCGAATATTACACAACTTTATTTCATTTAAGTCACTCTCCTATTGATTTGTTAAAAAAATTCGCTATATTTCTTTTATAAAAAAGAGTTGACTAACTTTTTTTCGTAACTACATTTTACTCAATTCCGGTTCTTGTGATGATTAACGTTTGGTCTACTATTGATGTCATGCATTACTATATCAATAATACCAGAAAAGCCTTAAAGTGCAAACTTTAACTTTAGTAGTAATCGACTATTTTCTTTCTAAAGAATAGCACTAAATGCATGCGTTAGTTCACAATTCCATACTTTCAAAAATAGAGACGCTTTCGATTTTTGTGTTCAATACTGACATTGTGTATAAATATTTTTCATTCACATTCAATTCTTATGCAACACATTCTCTCATTTGATTTTATTCATGCGAACACACAATTCCAGTCTATCTTTTCATGTATTTGTTATTCATCCCCAAAAGTAGGGAACCTTTTTATGCATTAAAAACGAAATTATTAGATTTTTAGAAGTCAGAGACCGATTCGCTTTTTTTATTCTTATAAAAAAAGTTATATTAGTTCGAAAGTCCTATTATTACAGAAATTATTTTTTTCGCTTCAGAAAATAGTCAATATATTTTTTAAATACAATTTATAAATAGTTCTCATCGATAAACATTTAAATTAGAGCTTTTTATTTCATGTCAATATTTTTGCGATCATTCTTGAGTCCAATTTAAAAATTGGTCACTGTTTTAGTCAACAAAGACGACAACTTAAAACATGAAGAATATAAACTTAACAGTTGAATCAGTAGAATATAATGTTATCAAAACATTAGAGATATAGTTGGAATTTGATCTACAAATTAATTTTTTATAACTATTTATTAGGTCATCGATAAGTAATGAGAAGTGTGAATATAAACCTTATTTGGTTGACATTATTTAAAAGAAATAACAGTTTAAATTTCTAACATTTCTAATGCATATTCAGTAGCAATGGTTTTATTGACCACATTTTATTGTGAAATAGTCTTAATCTAAAATAGATACTTATCTAACATTTTTATAATTCAATATTTGCAAACTATTGAATCAAATAATTTACTATTTATTTAGTTATGTTATAACTAAATTCAACTAAAAGTCAACAAACTATTTAAATATTTCAATTAAAGTATGGTTTTTCTGAATTCTTTTTAATGCAAACACTGAATGGCAATCAATAGACACAAACTTTTGTTAAATGAACTTTTCTATTAAAGCTGCACATTATATATTCCCCGTTTTAAAACGAAAGTCAATTTGATCCCATTTAATCCTTTCCGCATGATTCAGACTGCAATACATCTCAGCCCTCATTCATTCTAAAAAGCCCTCCAAATATCTCTATGAAAAAAATACATATAGAGAAGTCATTAACCATTAAGTATTATCAGAATTGCAAACTTGTGTGTGATCTCACTTGAGAACATTGACTACCCCTCCGACACATTAAAGTGTGAGAGAAAAACTATCAAATGTAATAAGCATTTAATATAAAATATTGCTATTACTATTTTGGGACAATTTATCATAAAAGACATTTTTATAACTTTAAACATCTCTCAAGCTTATAGATAGTGATAAAAAAAATATTTAATCTACTGTAGAATATACTGTGTATATAAATAAGTCTTATGTTTATTAATGATAGAACTTTTGTTGCTATGCTCTCCACTATTAGTTGCCATTTCATTACTGGAATACGAAGTCAGGTCCGCCTCAATACGAGGACCACAAGTCCGTTATGCGAACCCTGGAGGACAACAAGCAATTGTTAATAAAGAGCAACACCAACAGCAACAGTACCGGATTCATCACACAAGGTATTAGTCATGACTCGATATTCATCGAAACATATAAATTATTAGTATTTGGAGCAAACACTCCACAAATGAACGCCTGATTTAATGAATAGCATTGGATTAATCTTTCAAAAGATTAACGTTAAATATTTTAACACGAAATTTGATTGATTGCTATCTTAAGACATTTAATCAGAAATGTTTCTCATTTGAGATCAAATATTGTATCTTTTATGAGAGCGAAAAAATTAGTTATGATATTAGTAGTAGTTCTCGAGTTATATAAATAATGAAGAACTTACAAAAATGAGAGTAAAGATAAGTTCTTTTGTAAATTATTGACATGAGTTAGACATAAATATAAAACCGTTGAGGAATAGTAGGAAAAGTCTATTTTAAGGAATCATGAATTGGGTAAAAACAGAGAGAGAGAGAGAGAGAGAGAGAGCCAGTGAGAGAGAGAGACAGACAGACAGAGAGATACAGAGAGAGAGAGAGAGAGAGAGAGTCGAAACCAAAAAGTAAATTATAACACTAAGAAAATGTAGTCTCTGGGTCTTAGCTTTAAGCTGTGTTTCAAAAAGATAATATTTGAAAGCATTATTACTTTTACATTTGGGATCCATTGAAAGCACAAATCATGGATCACTCTTAATGTCCATAATCTTAACTCAGATTTCATGAGCGAAATCAATGTATACACTCTTTGATAGTTTGAAGCAAAGGTTAAAAACAATTTAACGTCAAAGAAAATGAAATACAAGTTTTTAACAGGTCAAAGGCCATTAGCGATGGAGCACAGTTTAAACATAATATGCGCCATTATAGTTATATTTTACAAAAAATGATATAATATTTTAAATCCCAAAAAGCCTATTTAGATACTAACCTACTCTTTAAGGGTATTTCTCCAATTGTTGTAAACATACTTTGAACCGATTATCGGCCACTGGAATAAGGATTTTATTATTCTCTTTCATGCCATAAATTTAAAGGTAGAAATGATGGAAAATATTAAACTTTGTGTTATGGAAAAATTTATAATGTTCAATTAAAGTATCAGTATTTTTTGGTTATAAATTTGCACACGAGAAGTATTTTAATATTATACCCTTTATTGAGTATACGAACTTTCATTGAAAGGTGTGATACTCTGCACTTTTTATCAGCCCTTATATTGTAATATTATAAGAAATGGACAATAAAAAGTATAGTGCATCAAATCTTTCAATGATAATTACATACATGTATTTCCTTAGAATTTTCAATTTCGCCAACTTTTTTAGTGAAAAATTATTTATTTATTTTGTTATAATTTAAATAGATTTTTACGTACTATTTATACAGAATATTTACCGGAATTCTCTTAATTAAAAAGATAGGAATAAGATAGGATACCTTAAGGCTAAAAACATTAATTTAAATTCCAATTCTATGAAAGAATATCCCGATAGCTATTTCTTGCAGAGCATATGATAAATACCGATAATAAAATATACCCAAAAACTGGTAAAATGATGTTATGCTTCACATCTCGTTTAATGTATTTACTTTTGATTCTCTATCTTTAATATTGTTTCTTTTGGAGCATATAATGCAAAAATTGTAATTGAATGCAAAAAATGCAATGTTTAAGGGCGTCACATATGCCTTCTTTTGTATTTGACAGGAAATTATATGCTTTACCTTAAAATATTCAATATATGAAACAACATATGATATATCAATATAAAAAAAGATACTTTCTTTTAATATTGTTTGAGTCGTTTAGAAAAGTTCAGTCGAAGATAATGAATAGGCGGAAGGGAAATAAAGAGCTACATATCTTTTCAATTTAAACAATGAGCGTATACTATAATTTTAAAATAAATATATCGATTTTAGTCCACATGTCAAAGCACATCTCAATGAAATCTTGGAGCTCTGTCTTTTGTACTAATCTTATTATTTGATTCAATGTTTTTAACAGAAAAAATATCGATATAAATGTTTTATGACTTTTTTTTGTAAAATATCTATATTTCTATGTTGTATATAATTATTTTGATATATTAGATATTAATAATTTATAAATATTAATTTACCAATAATTTTGTTCAAATAATTTTGCACATGTTGGTTGTGCTACACTTCAAGCTCAGCCATGAGCCCTCTCAGGCTGATCTGCTCGACTCCAAGATGAAGAGATGGAGCTAAAGAGCAATAAAAGATATCAAATTTTAATCACCTAATTATAATTTAAAATTCTTTAAAACTTTAAAATAAACATTTTTAGTATATTTATTATAAAATTTATATCAAATATCCTATAACTTAATTATTATCTGAAATGAATAGCACAGAACTCAATCTTCTAATCAAATGAAAAAATATCATAATTTACTTTAATAGAAGCCAAGGAATTCAACTCAGGTGTCATTTGAGAAGACCATCTCAGGTGAGCTATTATTCAATGAGGTCAAGCATTCCCTAAGATAAGGACAGTATATATATTACATCTCAATTACAAAGAATGTATCACACATTGAGCTACCCTTTACTGACTTGAGCTCATGAAGACCACTATTACATAACTGCATATACAGGGCTGCCATTAATTTATTAAAGGTTTCGACCAAATGATTAAAAGCTCGCAAGAAGTTGAATGAAATTACTTTGATTTATATGATTTTTTGCTTTATATGTAAGACTCGTCTGTAATGCAACGCTTCATCACAAAAATGCATTTAAATTGAAGTATCGATTGAAACAAAAACAAAAACACTGGAAGCGGTATTTATGAAGTAGACTTGTAATAAACATCACACAACACACATAGAAAATCATATAAATAAGTCAAACATTTTTGGCTTAACTTAAATCGCACTCAACTCCATTCATGCCTCAATTCACAAAATCACAACTTTGTGTCGAAATCTTAATGTTTTCTTTGAATTCAAATGAGATCATTAAGAATCTTCACTTCCTTTTTATCATTTATTTAATTCTATTCACATTAAATCGAATTTTTCAACATCTTCGACATCCTCGAGATCTTAGACATCCTTTACTCTATTCAATCATTTATAGCACTTATTTTATGTGGAAATATAACACTTTTTTAGTTATTTTGGTCTAAAAAACACAAATTATAAATGATGTTATTCCCCAAAAATTATTTGAAACAGAATTAATATATTTTAATTTTTATATTATATTTTTCATGTAAACTATTTTGCAATATTTAAACTTTTTTATTACAGTAAGTTCTCATTGATTAACATTTTGTTGAAAAACTTGACTGAATAAAAATAAATTGATTTATTCAAACTTTTACTCAATTTCAGTAGTTTTACAGTTTATTTTCTAAATGAGAAATTCATTTAAATTGTTTGTCTGAATGGCTCATCATTTGTGTTATAATAGACTAAATAATTCTGAAAGTCCATTAAGGAAATTGGGTCACGAATATTCTGAATATTTATTTGTTAAGCTATGTCTAAAGCCAACAAATAACTTCTGAATTGATGATGGCTTAAGAAATTCTTCTGTTTTGTTAATGTTTTGAAGCAATAAAGAATCAAAGGTTGACCTAATTTTTTTAAGTGAGAGAAACTTGAGTTTCAGTCCACCAAAAGCTCAAGTAAAGTAAAGTTTTATTTGATTTTGCAATTTTTCTTCGTAGAGTTTGATTTCATTGATTGAAATCTAATACTTCTAATACTTCAAAACTTCTTTAGCTTCAACTTTATTGAGTTTTTCAAAACTTGGACTAAACTTTTATTTCATTCATAATTTGTTTGAAACCATTTATTAACTATTTATGTGAGCCATAAAAATGAAATATTTATTTTCCAAAAGACAATAAATGTGCAAAAATTGTTTGATTAAACAGATTCAAAATGTATTTATGACACTTTTAGGGTAGAAAACTAAACATTTACAATTTTTATAATGGCATTTCATTGTATGACACGCTTTGAATGAGTTTAGAGATCAATTAATTAGCTGTTGAGACGAATAAATACTTTGGTCATTTAGTTTTTATTATCTTTTGCTATGGTTTATCACAAATAAATAAAACACTTAATTACAAAATTACGAATAAAACAACATTTGATTGCACTTTGATTACAAAACTCACTTTAAATAGATTGAAAATTTGCTAAATTAGTATAATTTACTGATTGCATATATCATATCATCTAATATACTGACTAACAATATGACAAACAAAATAACAGCAATAGTTTTCTCAAAAATATTAAATCTCAAAAGCAATAAAATATTTTAATGGTTGAAAATTTTATAACGAGCAAAGTTTCTTATCATTTTAGAGCTTTATATATTAAATTACACGATTCTCTATACCCAATAGCAGTTAAGAGTAAATCATAGTTGATTACTGCAAATAGTCTGACATATATTTTTGGTAACGTATCGAACGGATGCACTAAATTGGGTTCTAAAGAAGGAAATGAATATAATAATAATGCGAATCGGTTTGATTTATATTTGGGATATATTCAGATGCTTTCAGTTTATAGCTTTATGCATCAGATCATAACGAATTAACATAAATGCTATCATTCCTATAATCAGTGCGTATAAAAAAGAGGCTCCAATTCAATTTAGTAAATCATTCTTCTCTTGTTTATAATTTCCACTTCAATAGATTTGATTGAATTTTCAAATTCATAATATCTCAATTTGAATTTTGTGAGTTTGTGCTAAGCCTATACACCGATTATCTGTCAACTACTGGATTGACTGCTGGATTGTCTGTTGGATTGACTGCTGGATTGACTGTTGGATTGACTGCTGGATTGACTGTTGGATTGACTACTGGATTGACCACTGGATTGACCACTGGATTGACTACTAGATTGACTACTGGATTGACTACTGGATTGACTACTGGATTGACTGCTGGATTGACTGCTGCATCACTAATGGCCTAAATATTATATATGTGTATATTATTGATAATATTTTATATCAACAAAAATTTAGACTAAAATATTCTCATTTATCCTTTAAATATGGATTAGAAATGGAGTTACAAAAAAAAGATAAATATTCGATTTTAGTTGGAATAGAGTTGGAGTTAAGCCTATTAAAGATGTTATTAATAACATACTTAAGAGGAATTGACTGGATTTGGATTCTATTTTCTATTAGTTGAAAACAATTTATTATTATAAATGGTGTGACTATTTTTGAATGATCAGCACATTTAAGGAAACTTACAGTAATATTGAAATTATATAATATCACGAATTCATAATCTTATTATCAATTGAAAAAAGTGTCAAATAATTAATTGCGTTTCAATTTTATGAAAATGAAAAATTGTTGATTAATTGAAGATTCCTTAACAAAAATATGGTTTCAAAAAAGTATCAAAAGAAATAAAAAAGGTATTTAATATACCATTATTTCTTCCAAAACGAGCGAATGTAGGGTTTATTTTCATTAATTAAAGATGAGTTGAAAAATCAAAATTAAATTGCAGATTAAGCTATAATTGGTGCAAAATATAAGCTATGCATAAATCTAATTAAACATTAATAGCAGGAATATTATTTAATTTTGATATTTAAAATTCATAGCTTTAATAAATTTTGAATAATAAGTTACTGTAATTTGAAATAAACTGACAAATGTTTAAAAGCTTTAAGAAATAAATTTGCTTTCATAATGGGTGCACAACATTAATTTGATTGAATTTGTGCGCATTTGAAGCCATAAATTAAATTAATTTAATCATTTCAAGACATTAAACAATTTGGTTGAGAGAGTGAAAAATCAGCATAACTTGCAAATGAAGGCATTGCCTGATTTGACGTTTAATCTAATGTAAGGCTAACAAAACCAAAATTAATTTCATCATTTCAATAATGATCATTCATCTAATATAAGAAACGTCAGCCTAACTTAATATAACTATAGTTAAGTCAGTCAGCGTTAATGATATTGTAGTGAATTAAATTGTATGATTGTATGCGCTCTCATTGTCATCAATTGCAACCTTCTCTTTGTTGGAAACAATTTGTGTTTATCTGAACCAAAGAGAAGGCCTGAACGGCCACTTTTCCTAATGGAGTTTGTCTCAAATGAGTTTCGCACAAAACAATAGTTATTACTATTATAACTAACGCTCTTCGCCCACCATTTTATAGCATTATTCGCAGTTCTAGTTTATAGATATAACTGTATATAACTGTACATAACTGTGTATTCGCTATGAATAAGAACAATAAATAAGGTTCATATTGAGACATCCAACTGACTCTCTTTATTGAAACTGTCAATAAAAACTGTGAACTTAGCACTTATTCATACTTATACTACAATACAGTCGCGTCAATTTGTTAATTAAAAACTGTTTCCATTCATAATTGACAAGTCAGCCATTTCTATGATTGTCCGCAAATACTTCTAAAATGAATTTTGAATTTTATTTATGTGTTTAAGTGAAATAATAGGCTCTTCTTTTTTAATAAAATAAAGGAAGTAATAATTCTAGTGGACTGTACTGTACTTTTGAGAGTCATCTAAAGATATTGTCACAGACTTTGCTTAACAATTGGCGTGAGTGCGATATAACGATGATATTTAATGACTCAAATGTTCGCGACATTTATTTCGCTACAATAATCTACAATATTCTGAGCAACTTTACGGACCAGTTATTTCTGGCTTTTCTTTTGTAGGATTTATTACTTATTCATATTTTATTATTAAATATTTGGAGCACTAAATCATTGCCTTTTCTATGAGAATGAATAATATTCACACTTAATAAAATCCTAACTATTAGCTTCTTATTCTTTAATAATTCTTAAATTCTTTAATTCTTTAATTGTATTTTTGATCATAATATCCAATCAAATAAATCTTTTGAACAAAACATCTCAAGTAAGAGAATGTATAATACTTTATGTGTATAGACATCAATAAATATACGATAAACATGCTTTATATAATCCTGTTTATCATTTCCAAAGCATTCAATTCAATGAATAGCCAATTAAAACTTCTATGCATCCAATAAAAGTAATATCAGTACTTAATTTTGTCATTGATTTTAAATTAAGTTCAAAGGTCAAATGCTAGAGCACTGGTCGATCCATCCTATGATTATAAAAAAATGATACTTAAAGTTTAACTCTAAAATATAAAATAGTTAACTTTAATCTCTATTAGCAATAACTAAAATAGATGTTGATTTTAACCACTATTGACTGAATTCCATTAATTGTAAGTAAGACATTGTTTTTATAATACTAAATATAGAAATCATAATATCTGTTATCGCATCAGAAAAATATTTAGTTGTAATTTAGAGCTATGACCCCTGCCCCCACCCTATTTGAGTTTGTCTCGAACGATACCTAAGAGTAAATATAATCTTTCTATTTTTATAGCGCCATAAAAGACACTTTCGTGCAAAACACTCATTATAAATAAACATTTTGACAATTTTGTCTTCAAATCAATTGATTTAATCTTATAAATGAACTGATAATTCACTAAAATATGAGCTAAAACTGGTATAAAATGGATATCTTGTGATTAAAATCTAATTGAATGAACTCAAATTTAATACAGAGCTTATTATATTTGTTTTCCCCAATGATTTTCACTAAAATATCTAATAAAAAAGTAACAAAATTTCGTTTCAATCGTGAACTGAAAATCAAGTGAACAAAGATTGCGAAAAGCAATCCGTAATATTAGATTTTACAAAGATCTTGCATTTTACTGCTCATGAATAAAAATGTATATCAATTCAATTTGAGAAAAGATTTTCTTTTTATCATTCGATTTATTTGGGTTAGAAATCTTTTAATTCTTAGGCCAGACTTTATCGGAATATTAATGCATTTTTAAGAATTTGAAAGTGCAATCGGAATATAAAATATTATTTTCACGAATAATGAATTGAATATTATTCACATTTTATTAACTGCTGTAGTGGAACATAAATAAGTATAAGTAGTCTAGTTTTTAT
>JAUJYU010000297.1:0-14806 GCA_033995675.1 Nothrus silvestris
AGTTTTTTGTCATTTATGATCGATTTATGAAAATCACAATTTATTTAACTCTGTTTTAGCTCTTATTTAACTCTTTAATAGCTTTAAAAAAATATTGACAAGTATTTCAGTCTTTAATTGAATGTATAATTAAAATGCTTTTCGATGACTATCAGAGTGAAATCGATGGTCTCAACGATATCGAAAAGTTATGGCTTTATCTGCAACTCCCGAATGGTTCAGCACAAGAAGTCGATCCACTCAAACAGTAAGTTTACTATCACTTCATCTTTTCATTCATTTTTCAAAACAAATAATTGATTTAATAATTTTGCTAAAAATATCGACTTTAGAGTGATTGTGAAATCAATCAATTGCTATCACAAACGATATTAATATAAATAAATTTTTGTATAAACACTATATGTTATACACTTAATAAATCAATTTAAATAGAATGACAAATATTTCATTTGAAGTTTGCATTTCTCTAATTTACAGATATTTCAATCATTTGCTTCATTCAAATGAATTGCATACAAATGAATTGCATTCAAATAACTTGAATTTGAAATTATTTGATACTTAATTGCTATCAGATCTGGTCAGAGATGTATTTTATAGATCCCTTCCGTTCCCAAACTTTAATTAAAACCTAATTCCCAACCCATCGGAAACGGTAATTGCAGTGCTCGAGCACTGAGCACCTGATTTTTGCTAAACAATCTGCTACCCGAGCGCGAAACATAAACAAATTTTGTAATTAAAATTTGTATCTTTTATCAATAGCTTTGTAATGAACTATTTTAGAATAAATTTCAAGTCTTTAAATAAGATGCAGTTTTGCACAATGAATACAAAAACTTAACTTCATACTCTGTGTCCGAGCCCGAGCACGCTTATCACTTATCAGAAAAGCCTATATCAATGTGCATATAAATCAATATTTAGCACATCTTATGCGCCAATCACTTGAAAATTAGGTTTATTCAAAATAATTTACAATTAAATTTTTGATATTATAATTTTCGTAAAATTTCACACAAATAATTGTGTTTAAATGTCTAAATGTTAGCTTTTAAGCTCATTTATTAATAAATAGTTTATTTATTTAATCAAATAAATGAATAAAATGTTTTTAATGAAAATCTGTTGAAAGAAATGACTTTTAAAAGAGGATTTAGAAAATATTTTTATTGAGCCACACATTGAATAATAATAATTAACTCTATTTGTGGTTTATTTATTTAACTTAAAAAGTTATATACAATTATTTTAATCTAAAAGGAAAGGACCCGGAAATCCATTTGGCAAAAAAGCAGATATAGAAGTGGCGCAAACCTATACATGGATTCAAAGCCATTTGGAAGAAGATTCAACCGTTTCGTTACCAAAACAAGAAGTATATGAAGAATACAAAGCCTTTTGTGACGCGAATAAGTTCGAACCGCTTTGTGTCGCAGACTTTGGAAAAGCTATGAAACATGTTTTCCCTAAAGTCAAACCCAGAAGATTAGGACAAAGAGGAAATTCCAAATATTGTTACAGTGGGCTCAGGAAGAAGATCACTATCGATACGCCTGAATTACCCATTCTTGACACCAGTGGTTATGACTGTCCGAAGAATGACAAAAGTTTGCACTTCTCGAGAAATAAAGATAATAATTATGGCAAATGTGTCTTTTCTGAAGAATGTCTTAACGAAACGGAAGCAACAAATCTGATAATAGAGTGGGCCTCAAAACTATTGAACCATAGCTTTGATTCAATACCAGAGTTGGCACAATTTCTTTATAATTTGAGTTCAGTTAACATAAGATGCGATGCAATGACTGCTAAATCGAATGAAGACAAACATTTAAAGTCGAATTCAAAGTCCACTAATTCTTCGCGAAGACGTGATATTCAAAACCAATTGCAGAGAAAAATTCATGAAAAAGAAGCGAATAAAGAGATTAAGAAAAAATCAGAACTCAATAAATCCAATGATAACTTGAAAAGTCTTCAAAACGCTTCAAATAATACGAAGTGTATTAAAAAGAATAGAAAAAATAGTGCCTCCAAATCTTCGGATGAATTTGAATGTCCGTCAGCTATCAATTCACAAAATGCAATAACAATCAAAAAAGAGCCCGACATTGCTCTTTCGCCTACTTTTCAAACTAATCAAATCATCCAACAAAATAGGTTTCAAAATAAAGTGAGTCTTTTTTTTGCTAATTATTTCACTTGTCGTTTGACTATCGCAACAGTCGTTTAACTATCGCAACAATCCTTTAACTATCGCAACAATCCTTTCCTAAGCAACACATTTAAAAATTAGTTTCATTTCAATAGTCATCTCAAAAGTGAGTGTATATTACAGAAGTGCCCAAAGGGAGGGTAGAGGTAAAATGGCGTTTGGCCATTTTGGACTCAAGTTTTTTATAGTCAAAGATATCACTGAACCTTAAATATCTTGATTGGCTTAACAGTTGTCACATACAAAGGGGAAACTTTTTAGGGGTATATAAGGCTTAGCCATATCTTTCACTATAAGTGTTTACAAAAATACTCCTTTAAAAAGTTAGCTAAACCTTGGGGCTCACTAATTACGTACGCAGGAAAATCGGGGTTTTAGACCCCTTCCTCCCCCTACGTGCGTATCGGGGCGTAAAAGTTACATCGGTATAAACAAAATGTTGTTATTATTAAAATGATATTTATTTTTATTACTACTACTAAAGTGGAATGCCTATTGGTTGACACCAAGCAATAACTCTTTAAGTGTGAGATTTTAACTGATTCATGTGAACCCTGTCGCCAAAACTTGAAGTGTATTTTTCTTTCAAATAAATATTTTTTGCAAACATTTGCTCTGTAAGTGGCGGCGCGTGGATTCCATCCCCAGAACTAATCATTTTACTCTATCAAATTTCTAGACTTATTACTTGCGACCACACCCCTAAGGCACCCCTACGACACCCCTTTATGAATTATATATCAATCCATAAGTGAGGTCGTGAGCAGTGAAAGATTAAAAAACAATTTCAACGTTAATAATTATTTCATATAAAAGAAACAAATACTATAATTGGGTCGGGATATCATTTTTTTCTTTCAAGTGAGTCTCGAAGAAAAAGTCCCCTTAATGTACACTTTAATAACTAAGCTCTGTTTCATAAGATAGCTTTTTTTTGAATAACTTTCGAATTAATGATTGGATTGATCAAATTTTTATAAGATAATATCGTGTTATATTGTAAGGGGTCATTCAATTCTAATCATAAAAAAGGTCTTAAGTGCTTTTTAAATTAATAAATTAGAAGAATGTAGTTTCGTAATGTCTAATCTGTCCATATTTAATGATGGAGTAGGCTCGGAAACTTCTCGCCTACCGACCTAGCCTCAAAATCTCTATAGTCTTAGAGAAAAACATGGAACTTGAGCCTATGTCAAATTGACATTGTCAATATAGATAGTTACTTAGACTCGCAGCCGTAGGCAATGGGCTAAGAGGGGCCATAAGCCCTCTCCCAAAGGATTTTCATTAATCAAGTGTAGGTCTGTCTGTATTGTAAACGTTAATGCAAAAATAGAGAATTTTAGCCCCCAACTAAAATATCTTGGCTACGGCACTGTTTAGACTTATTAAAACAATTATTTAATCTTAATATTTGATTTCAATAAAACACTTTAAAACCATTGATTAAAATAATAAAATATTTAAAAAAAGTTTACATTCAATGATAACTACTACACATCATTAGTAGAGACGAGATATTCTCGAGATTTGAGAAGTTCATAGAACTATTAATTATACAAAAATTAGCAAATGTGCATTAATAATGTCCAAAAAATTAATTAACAATAACTTAACGGTCAATAAAGATATCCATCTTATAGCTCTTTGTTAGGGAGAAGACACTTTATCGACAGACCACTTTATAGAGAGCCACATTATCTAATCTGTTAGGTAAGGTTAGATTAGGTTAAGTTAGGTTAACTTGGGCTGGGAAGGTTATGTTAGGTTATGTTATGTTAAATGGCTGTCGATAAAGTGACCCACTTCCCTTGGTTATGTTGTCATTCGACCGAATATCAAATATATGTTCGAAATGGAATCTATTTTAACATTTGAAAGTAAATGTTTATCTTTTTTTTGTTCTTCAGGAAAGTGAATTTTAGTTTACAGCAAATTCTTATTCGAATCGTTAATATAGATTTGTTTCAAGTAAAGCACGTGCAGAACACACGTGAGTTCTTAAGAATAAACTTGAGGAAAAAATCACAACTAATTTATCAATCGTTTTAGTTTTAGAATCAAATTTATAAAATATCTAAAATTATTGACAAATATGACTGTCTTTTCAAATAAAAATATTGATTAAGTACTTAAAAAATTTGATTTAATTGTTGCAAATGACAAAACTGAACTCCTTTTTGTTTTTTTGGCGGTTAAATTATGTCTCCAATCGAGAGACACTATAATTATAATTAAAACGTATTGATATTTACACATTTATATCTACTGAGAATAGGTTGCAATCCCTAGAACCGGAACCCCATCCCGTTTGACACAACCGGCTATCTCGACGAGTATAATACTAGTGCCGACGGCCACTGTCAGACTGGCGTCACCGCAATCCTCGATGACATGTGAGAGTACGGCCACCACAACAGTCTCGACGATATCGAGTTCTCCTCTAAAGCCCACAACTTCTAAATACAAACGAATTCAACCCAAACCTGTGAACATCAGCCGATCTGATTCAGAGTCAGCGGTTTCTGTCGCTCATGCAATCGAATGCACAGCCAGTGAAGCGTTCGGCATAACGGCTAAGAGAAGGCATTCAGTGTCGGTTCCCTTACGTACTGACAATGCGATCAAATTGAAATCAAATGAGGAATCATTTAATGATAAACACTCGCAATCAAAACGTCAAATAGAAGAAAGAGAGGGCTCGGCTTTCGTTACAACAAAGAAGCGACACATCGACAATGTTAACGAACACAATACAAATCATGCAATCTTTTCAAACAATACCAACACAAACAGTAGTGGTTTCGATGACGCGAACTCTAGCAATAGTTTGTCTCCTATTTCTCAAGAACTGCAAACAATTACAAGTAATAGCGAACCCATCGGTGCGTCCGATATTAGAATACAAGAAATAGAATCAGAAGCTCTTATGGATTACTTCAGTACAAATCCAATGTCAGTCACGAATTCCATTAAAGATCAATGGGATTGCAGTCATTCTAATAACAAATGTGCACAACTCTCACAATTGAGGAAATTATTAGAAAATCATTTGCCAAATAATATGAATAAATCTGTTCAACAAAGAATTGGAGATCAGTCTGGAGTTCAACTCGAATGTTATAGTGAGTTAAGAGAAGCTTTGCTTAGAAAAAATCTAAGCCATTCTGTGCAGACTTTTGGAACTTTAAAACCAACTAATGAACCGTCAAATGAACAAAATGTGATCACTCTTTCATCAAAAGACAAAGAGTACTCCAAATCTCGACAAATCGATGGTTTAGTGACGTCACCCGTTTTGGATAATATGCATTGCATCTCAAGCACTACTGTTGAAAGTTCTCTCTTTGCAAATTGCGATTATTCGATACCAACAAATCAATTATTTAATGATAATAATAATGGAATAAACACTTCAGTTCAGGTGCCATCAGTGCCTCCGAGTCCTAATGCTCGTAGACGTGCATTCAATTTCCAACCCATTTCTCCAAGAAATACACCGACAATACCAGAGAACCAGACCATTGAGACCATAGCTTACAACCACTTCAACAGTCTCACGGTTTCGTCTCCTCCTCAGTATCGTCTCAATCAACAAACGGTAGGCGTTGGTCCGTCGCAGCCGTCGAGTGAGGCCAACAGTCCGTTTGTGTCGCCGCGCAGTACACCGACACACATAACACACATACCTCTCTCATCCAGATCTCGTCACAACAGTGGACAAAGTAGTTATAGCATTCAATTAAGACAAACTCCTTTACAAAACTTCGATTCTGGGGTCTCATCGATATCCAGCTCTCCTTTTATATCTCCGCAGTCGACTCCTGTCCCCATCAGTCGTGTCCGCGCCGGCACTGGAGGAATGCAACGCAATCTGAGTCGAGTGCGTCACAGTTCAGGTCCTGGCGGGCCGTGTAATATGAGTTTAGTCTCAGCCGCCAGTTTGCTCTGCCATCGAAGCAATTCTCTCTCTCCTATGATTGGCGACACTTTCACTAATACAACACATAATAGTTTAACTCAAATGGTGTTCAATGAAATGACCGCATCTCAGGTCACTTCGGTTGCAACCAATGCCAATGCAAGCAAATGCGAAACACCCAACTCTCCATTGTCTCCAATAGCAGTTCTCAATCAGTTAGATGTGAATCCTTTGACTTGTGATTCTTTAAACGGCAGCTCTAGTTATGTGTTTAATCAAGAATGTGGTGAAGTATTACAAAATGATTGGACGAAGACGACAATTAAGACCGGAATGAGTAATCATTTGGTTAATAGACACCGACATTCGTCAAACCCCTACCCGTCGAACCCCCACCCGTCGAACCCCTACCCGTCAGCGCCCGTCAATTCCATAAATTTGGAACAGTTTTCACCCGAAATATTGTCGTTTATGAAGAATTCAACGAACGAAACGTCTGAAAATAAGTCAGCTCTAAACCGATGCCAATCAGTTCCGGTGCACCAAATGATTAACTCAAACATTAGTATTGGCACCAAAAATGGTCATCAATTGTCTTCAGCAGATTTAGGAAATGATTTACTCTCAGAAAGTACTAGTATTTCGAAGTCATACCCGGCGACACCCATTTGTAATCAAAACTTTCAGTTCCCGCCATCGCCGCCCTCTTCTATTAAATTGCAATCTGTTATCGGAAGCGATGATATAATCTCAGGGAATGTCTTACAAAGTGGTCAAGACTTGATGGTCTCTGGCGTTCAGTTGAGAGATGACAACGTTTGGAACACCAATTGTGTCGCTTCTCACCAAAGCGATAATGAATTGATTTCTATTAACACCAATAGCATTGGTTCCAACTCTTCGAACGCGAGACGCAATTTGAGTGAACTGTTGGCTGAACCGCCCGACGACTTGCAGACCACTCTTGAAGACCTGCGAGACTGTGATAATGACTTTTCCAAATTCGCCCAAGAACTTGAAGCTACACATAGTTATGATGACAACGACTGCTTGAATTGATACCAATTCATACCAATCGATACCATTTGATACCAATTGACACCAATTGATACCAATTGATACCAATCGATACCATTTGATACCAATTGATATCAATTCATATCAATTCACATCAATAATACAAATCAATACAAACCAATACAAATCAATACAACTCAACCATTGCAGTCAATCAACTCATTATTAATGCTATTTAACTGAATCGATACAAAAACTATTTTCAACAATAATTGTTAGTAATAATTAATAATACCCTAATATTTGGGTATTTTTGAGTTTTAAATGTAATTCTGTAGTCGTACTAATGCATTGACTTCAAGTTTGATTCAAAGGGCTCGTGATATCTAAACCTTTGAGATTTTGTGCATTTGCCATAAAAGTAACTTTCATTACATATTATCTCTGCATTAGTGCATTCCTATCTTCTAGTTATTCGCTTTAAACTTTATTTTAACAATTAATGATGTCTTACAAATACAAATTTATTTTATTATTGTCTTCAAGTTTTGACAATTTCTTAATTATATTAATAATAATCAGTTTATCATTTCTGCCGAACTTCAAAATAATGGCTAATTGTACTAAAATAGAGACCATTGTCTTTCACTATAAAACTTGCTTATTATATACAATTAAATACATTTTATTTGATTCGCAAATAACACTTTAATAAGTTTTATTGGTTTTTAATGCTAACTATTGCGAGACATTGAGAGACATTACAATTTTTCATTTATTTCAGAGCAAAACATCTAAAGTTAAATGCTTTCTATCATTGTATAGAATATCAGATTCGAGTAGATATACCGGTAATGTTGGAGTCAAATAAAAATCACACTTTTTAGTGAATTAGTCTTAACTGTTAAACACTATACTACGTGTTATACCAATAAGTTATAAGTTTAGTGGGTTAGCCCACCAATCAAATTACAAACTATTTGAACGATAAAATTTTCAACTTTAATACCTTTTTTAAAGGTAAAGAGTTATCATTTCTTATTTGCAGATTCGACTATATCTGATCAGTTGAGATAAAAGTGCGCTTTTATTTGACTCCAACAGTACAAGAAGTAAGTCTTGAGACGGTTACCCATTATTTGTTGAAAATTTTGATTGTATTTTCTTAAACTCTTTCTTATAACTATATAAAGACATTATTAGGTTTTAATATGAAAAGTGTGTTCGGACACTTTGTGGTCTCTAATGAGTACAAACGCTAACTTAACACATAAAATGCCAACTAATGTAAAATAACTCTTTAGCAAATGATATAAAGATATATCAATTATAATATTTTAGAGATGATATGCTTTTACAAATTGGTTTCTGTTCTTGATTTGTTCAGAAAAGCGAAACCATTTAAGACCTGGTGATCTCATAATGGCTGTTGATTTTGTGAGTAAGACCTCTCGTGCAACACGTTATACAAATTTATTTCCCAAAGCACTTAATGTCTTATATATATCAATATATATAACTGTAATCTCATTGTTATGTGACATTTGTTTAAATACTTTAACATATTTGAGTTCTTTATAATAACAATTAGTTATAGCTATTGTTTAGTTAAACTCTATTTATCCAAAAGACATAGACTTTGATTTTAATTAAACTCAACTAATTGTAAAATACGAGCCGCTCTTGAAATGAATTTTTAGTGTATTTGATTCGGAAAAAGAGGATTTGAATAATTTTCAACAGTGAAAAGATGTTGAAACGCACACATTAATACTTTTATTCTAGTTATATATACATAAATCTTATATTAATATAGTATTGAAGGTAAAACTAATTATGGGTATAATTATAATTCTAATTTCATTCTCATTTCGCTTTTTTAGACCATGAGAATTAATTTGTAAGAAAATCTTATGCTTAGCTAAGCTTAGCTCTAAGTTTAGCTCTAAGTTTCTAAGTTTATAAATACAATGATTGCAAAACTTTTTTATACAATAATTAATTATAAGCCCATTAACAAAGCAGAACTTCTGCTAATTAGACTTAGACTTGAAGTCTAATTAGACTTAGAAATGAAAATTTTTGAATTATTTATTTGTTCGACAATTATATAATGAATTATAAGTTATAATTAATTATATATAAAATTAGACGAAATGTTCCTCCAAAATAAGTGACGCTTTTCTTACTAATTAATACTCATATTATTAGGTATTTCAATATTAGAATTTTTCACATTGTTTTGTTTATACGCTTAAAAATATTCATTTATAAAAAAATTCTTAAAAATAAAAATATTAACTCATTATTTAGAAGCAGAACATTCTTAATCATTGTTATTGCGATTTGCAATTATACTAAAATAATATAACTAGTATTTTAGCCTTTAATTACGTAATTAGTTATTAAAATTAATTTCATATTTCAATTAAAATCTGTTTTATGAAAAACTATTATTATATAAATTTAGTTCGTATCACATTTTCAATGTCTATCAAACAAATTATATTTAAACCCAAAGCAAACAAATTAATAGATCCGGTGTTAGCTTTATATTCAATCAAATTTCAAAATTAATTCAAGACTGCCTTTCTTTACTGTGATGTAAATGTACTTCATTTTAAACCTAAAGTGCATTTTAATTAATATGTAATGAAGTGTCAGTCAATTATCAAATATATTTGATGTCAAAATGGGATCAATATATCTATTTAACAAAATTTATTGAATAAAAATAACAGCTTTTTATTTAAAAATCATTTCTCTAATCTCTATTTGATTTTTATATCGAATGACTGACTGATTGCTTATTGGTATGAATGTTATATTGAAAACAAACCAAACCATTAGTTTGTTTATGAAGAACAGGAAACCTTTAGACGACACGACCAAACGGGTGGCTTTTGGCTGTACTTTTTATTCTTGTCAAAGTCAGGCATTTCATTATAAGGATTTTCCAATACTTTCAACAAATTCCTCACTTCACCGAAGTCTCCATTTTCTGCCTTTTCAATCGCTTCTTTTGCCAAATAATTCCTTAAAATATATTTTGGATTATTTTCATTCATAGTATTTATACGTTTATCGTTATATTCGACCAGTTTTTGCATATCGTTTGAAAAATCCTTTATCTCTCTCTTTATACGCGACACATATTTATCAATCCATTGCTGCCAAAGAGTTATATCTTCAGACTTTTTCTGTTGTGACGTTATTTCCTATTAATGTAAAAGTGGTTTTCAATTTGCATAACTGTTATAGGAATAAAATACGACTTAGCATACAGTACATAACATAAGATACTATACTATTCATACTGTATTAGAGTTTAGAGAGTTATTAAATAGTTAGCAAACTTACTATTCATACTGTATTAGAGTTAAGAGAGTTATTAAATAGTTAGCAAACTTACTTTCAACTTATTATTGTCTTCCATTTTTTTAAAAACCCTTTCTATAGCTTTTGGTTCTTTGCCTAACATTTGCAAAAGTTGTGGATTTGTTTGCAAAACCATTGCATACAATTGAAATTCTCTTGAATCAAGATTCGACTCATTGGCTTCAATGAGTTCTTCTATAGAACTGCACTGCAATAGTAATTCATTCGTCAACTGTTGAACACTTTGTTCGTGATTTCTTAGGCCAGGAATTGATAATAAGTTCAGTGAACGAAAACAGTTTGTAAAGTCAGCGCCCGTTTTCTCCATTGTATCCAAAAAAGAATTTATCAATTGCTCATCACTTAATAGATTTTCATCGCTATCATCAATGCTCGCAAATAAACCAAACTTTTTCATCATTTTTTCAGTGTATTCAGTCTTAAATGTTTTATCATAATAATTGTCGAGAATTTGTGTCGTGTCTTCTAATGGTATAATAGGCTGAAGAGCTTCTGCAAACTTCAAACAATTCCATTTGCATATTTTGGGCTGTTTTCTGAAGGCATACCTTCCGCCTTCGTCTGAAGTGTTGCAGACGTGGTCGGGATCGTAGCGGTCCATAAACCCGAACGGCCCGTAATCTAAGGTGAGACCCATTATACTCATGTTATCCGTATTGAGCACTCCGTGACAAAACCCTATTGTTTGCCAAAACGCAACCATTTTTGCTGTTCGTATAACTACTTCTTTGTAAAACATCTTATATTTTTCAATTTGAGAATTATTTCCTTCAACTCCAATATTAGGATAAAAGGTTTCGATCACGTAATCAATTAACGAAATGAGTATTTCTTTTCGGCCAACACTCGGTCCGCGACGACCTGTTATCGGATCCACTGTTTTGAATATTTCGAAAGACCCGAAACGGATAAAAGTGGGAGCGATTCGGGAAATAACAGTACACTTCTCTCGAATAGGGTTTCCGTCATAAAACATATCACGAACTACTGTATCGTCACTTGTAATACAAGTGGCCGCGCGGGTGGTCGCGCCGCCCAAGTGGTGCATCGCTTCGCTGCACAAAAACTCTCTGACGCTCGACCGCAACACTTTCCTCCCGTCCGCGTCTCTCGAATACGGCGTTTTGCCGCTGCCTTTCAGTTGTAGTTCCCATCGATGGCCAAACCTATTGATCACTTCTCCCAAATAGATGACTGCGCCGTCGCCTAACTGTCCGGCAAATACGCCTTCAATTCAATTGTTTAGAAAATAGAAACAAATTTTAAAACCAATCAAAATATCAATATTTATAAAACTAAATCAATTATTGTCAAATCGAACCGAATTGGTGTCCACAATAGCAATGAGAGGCCGTTTCAGAGCCCGGAATCGTTTGGTTTCCGCTAAAGTATTCAACGAATTCTTTTCTGTCAATCTCTTCGTCTTCGATATCAATCAATTCTAAACATGACTTCGAATAAACCATTAATTGAGGATTTGTGAGAGGCGTCGGTCTCACGCGTGAGAAACACGCGTTATTCACAGTTCGCACGTAATTATCTTCAATCGGATCAATGGCTAGTTTTTTGAGAGCTTTGTTATCAAACTCTAATGTTTCTAAAGTTTTAGCCATTCTTTCAGTTTTAGTAAATATTGATTTAAACAATGATTTGGAGAAATGCTTTTCTGTTAGAAGTATTTTAAAAGAACAAAACATTCAGTAATTATTGA
This sequence comes from Nothrus silvestris, assembly GCA_033995675.1. Classification (NCBI taxonomy): domain Eukaryota; kingdom Metazoa; phylum Arthropoda; class Arachnida; order Sarcoptiformes; family Nothridae; genus Nothrus; species Nothrus silvestris. The sequence goes on from JAUJYU010000297.1 coordinate 12,271, forward strand.
TATTAATAAATGACTAAACTTTTAATTATCACTAATTGTTCACAAATTAAGTTTTTTGAGAACAACAGAAAACATATTCAGATTAATATCAAATTTATTAATAATATATTGTGATCAACGCTAAGGACTCACAAATACTGCGGCACTCCGTTATCAATATTTATATTCAGTCATATCTTAAACAATGTTTTGAACATTTGTTTATTGAATCAAATATTAAATACCATTTCATAAATAACGTTACTCTCAATAGCGTTACGTCGACTCCACTCCTATATTACGCTCTATTTCAATGAGCATAAACTGTGATTACGCCTCTCATACCCCATAGTAGCGTAACTTTATTGTTCCTGATCTCTAACTTTGAAAGTACGCAACAATTAAAGCTAATATTTATTAATAACGTTAAGTAATAAGGAGTAGAAGTTCACAACACATATATTAATAATTTAAGTAATGGTATAATTTATAGTAATTGTGTTTAAATATGAAACTTTTATTATATGGGTATATTCGTAATCATTATAAAGTGAGTTTAGTTAAATTATTTGAATGAATACATAGTTAAAAAAAGCTTATTAGCTAAAACTCCTTCGTTAAGATGCATTTGAAGGAAGTCTAAATTGGAAGTAACTTAACATAACATTACTGTTAGAGTAACGTAATTTGTGAATGCACTTTAAAATACTTATTCAATCATTGATTGGAGATTAATATCTGATGTCATAACTAAAAGTAAAAGTAAGCAAATTTTTGTTATATAAATATTATGTACGCAATTTAGGAGAAGGCGGTGTCAAAGACTATGTAACAACACTTTAAATTGAATGGTTTTTAAAAGCGTTACAAGAGGTGAAGGGGTCATAGAATTGTGATTTTTATTTGCATTATGTGAACATTGAGTATTTGATAAAAAAAATAATTATAACTTTGATATGAAAACTGAAACTGTACTCAAATATCTTATGATTGTTTTATAGCAACAAAAACACAGCTGTAGTTATTTTGTACTCATTTTCGTTCATTTGCATCCTTTTTGGCTACAATTCAATAGAAACCACTTTTGATACAACCATTGACTCCTACGTAATACTCATTTTATTTTTGTTTAACTTTTCCTTTAATTTGAGGTCATTTTTGACAGAAGAGAAACCAAATTTAGTTAACGATAACTATCAATAATAATAGTATTAATAGTATTAATAATAATGGGTGTAATCCGTCATTTCTCATCTCTTAATAATAATGATAGTGAACTCATTGAAGACATTATCGAGAAGTAAGCCTTCATTTTAATTAATAATTAATTTATGTTTATTTACAAATAATTTGTAAATTTTCTATTAATATATTTTACAAAATTAATGAATAATGAATAGAAACAATCGATTCGCGATTTTTAAAACATTTTTGGGGGAAACGGGATATTAATATTGATAAATGGGTTTTGCAAAAAATACAATTTTCACTAAACAAATATTGTAATAAATGAATTTTATTTCTTATAATTTAAATTTTAAATCGAAAATAAATGTAATAATAGTTAATTGGTGTGCATTGCTATCTGAATTAGAGCCCTCAACCGGGCTCAAATTGCTCAGTCCGACCCGAGCCCGACAAAATTAATATCAAAGCCCTCCCGAGAGGCCCGAGATATTTTAGATTACGGCTCGCCCGAAAATTTTTAAGTGATGGCTCGACCCGCCCTCGCTCGAAATTTTTGGCCAAATATCTGACCCGATTGAGGGCTCTAATCTGAATGAGTTCTTTTATCAGTTAATATTGTTTTATATATGATTTGTTCAACTTTTATATTACGGTATATTTTGAATGAACAATATTTTGAAAATCAGAGATCAAAGCGTTGGCCAATTCTCATGAAAAATCAATCAAAGTTTAGTGAATTCAATTTTCAATAGTTTCTCAATTGATTATTATTTAAATGTTTGGTTTGCAATGTATTATTGCAGTGTTTCGTTCATTTAAGCGTTCAATTAATTAAATCAATTGTTTCGATATTTGTCCTAAAATGCAATAATTAGTGCACAAACAATAGAGATATTAATTTGTGAGCACTAAAGCAAAAGTGATTCTCATTTTTAGCACATTTTTTAGCAATACTGAAGCGTATCTTTTTTGTTAAAAGTTTGTCCCAATTTAGATATTTTATAATTTATTTTTTAAAAGCTTTTTTTCAATTATTACTATTAATACAGTATTTAAATCTTGTTTTCCACTAAATCGGGAGTAAAAATCTAAGTAATGATGTTTTGCGATTTTCAAAGTGGTCTCAATTTAATGAATTTATGCGAATTAATGTATTACATGTAAACGACGATCATTTCCATAAAGTATGGATTGAATTGAGGACAATCATCAATCGATTGTCTCCAGTAATTAATGTGAATATTTGCACAATTAATAGCTCTATTCATATAAAATTAATGATTTTAGCACTTAATACATAAGTACTTACAATCAATTATTATATAATGTGCAGTGCAACCAAAAAAGAGTGAAAATCTATAATTTAATT
>JAUJYU010000298.1:0-14798 GCA_033995675.1 Nothrus silvestris
CTCTCTCTCTCTCTCTCTCTCTCTCTCTCTCTCTCTCTCTCTCTCTCTCACTCACTCACTCACTCACTCACTCTCTTCACTAATTCAGTCACTCTCTCTCAAAATAATGCTATTATACTATTATGTCTGAATGGCCACAACTTCTATACTCTATATCTCTATAGATAACATAAGTTATAGAACAGGCACGCGTCAGACGTGCGCGTCTGTGGAATTGCCTAACAAAAAATTATACGGAGTTCGCACCAACCAAATAGCTGTCGATGTAGCCATCAAATTGTGAACTTTTGAGCAGCTGATATGTAAGAACGCATATTTATAATTTAGATTATGAGAATGCAAAATGAGCTAAAAAGCCAGATGTCAACTACATTCTCATAGAGTCTTTCAATATTAAAAATCTTATTGATCTTCAAAACAGCTATTTCTATATTAAAAAAGCAGGTGAACCGTTATATGAATTACAAAATTTAATGATTAGACCAAATAATGATTTGTGTAATCTCAAAAACTATAAAAATTCTAACATTCTATTAATCCAATTATCAATCGTAGATATTTTTAGAAGTGATTTACAAACTAATTTTGAACAATATATTGTAAATCATAAAAGTTCTAATCCTAATATTTCAACTTTATTTAACTTAATTCTTTTGAGATTTTCAATGAATGGAAATTATTAATAATCTTCTTTTGGATGTCATTTTTAAATTAAAGTAAATTATACAAAATAATTGTTATCTGAAAACACTTTTACCTGTGCAAATTACAAGTACAATGTAATTTAAACCCATTTGTCTACCATAAAAAATTTTTATGATACCAATATCTGCATTTCACACACTAATGAGCACAATATAATATAATTATCAATAAAACACAATCTTTTGCGAATCAGAAATATAAGTTGATAAACAATTGAGAGATCGTGTGAACGATCTATATGTACATCAAATTGCAAATTTGTTAGTTTGCGTGAAAATAATGTAATGACAATAACAATAATTAGCAAGAGTACACATCCGCAAAATGCATGTATGAGTTGTTCTGTTAAACATATTGTATTTGATGCGATAGCATCTGCATTCAAAACAAAATATGGTCTTTAATGCAAATTTTCAATCCTATTCAAAATCGAATCGCATTCAAAAAAAAAGTTAACAAAATAACTTTTTTTAGAAAAAATTTTTATTCTCTAAACATTTTAATCATGTTTTCAAATCACAAAATGTATTAAATATATTATTTTAAAAGACTTTATTCAGATTAACCTATTTAGCATTGTTTTGAAGCTTATTCAATGAATAATGAATCTATTATTATCTGAATAATAGATTCCAACTTAAAAATTGAAATTGCATCATTTATACAGTTAGAGCAGTTTCTGCATAAAATTTGTTAACTTATTATTCAGCTTCATTGAGTGCAAAGTTATCTATGTATAACTTATAGTTTAGGTACGAATACATATGTTAGTTATATTAGGATTGTCATTGTTAGAGGTATTCTTCAAATAGTTAGCTTTACTATATTTATAACTTTAGTCCAATACTGTGTCATAAAAGAGGCACAAAAGGCAGATGGTATATTGCACAATACTTAATCAACCATTCATAACCACCTCAGATACTATTATCCATTTCAATATTCATTGATGATTTAGTGCTTTTTATTAGAGCTATTAAATGAAACATTCACTTCTTATTTATACAGAAAGTTAACTCATAATAGAAAAATGACATTTACGTTACGGTTTATTCAATATATATATAGAATTTAATTCTCAAATTATTTTAAATCATTGAAAGAACTTATGGAAACGGAAATGGAAAGTTTTCAATTCAATCTTCACATAGAAATTAAATATTGAAAGGAATAAAGAAATATTTAGAATTTATTTTAATTTTTCTCTACTAAACGGAAAGACCAATTAATGAAATTAATTCAAACTATTTTATATAATAACTCAATTCACAAAATAATATTTCAATAAAGAAATTTAAAAGAAATTTTCAATCCATCCGTTCTTTTTTATTTTTGTTGCAAAACTTCTAAACATTAACTCCTACTGTATTGAGAAAGTGAGGCAAGTCTTATCCACCCATTTAAAGGTCCAACAAAGTCATGGTTAGAAATAAGAAAGATCCCCATCGTTTTCCTGTCAATTCAATAAAAGTCTGAACAATATATGTCTCGTGTCTGACACGTGTGGCGAAGGCCACTGATCTCATTCTGTGTTACGAAATAGTTATTCTTGAATTGAAATGCAAAACAACAAACAATTCTTCAATAATTCTTCAAAACTGAGAACAATTTTCCAAATTATTCAAATAAATGATTGATAATTGTCTTATTGGTATCAACTTATTAATATCTATATATAAAGATATCTCTCAAGTTGACATTTCCTCATTTGTGTTTATAATAAAAGTAAAGCTAAATATTTACAAAAAAGACAGTCGAGATAACACATTTGAATGAAACAAACCTGTAGTTTACAATTTTCCTCAAAATGTCATTAATCTCTTCAGTGAACTTAACATTAAATTATATACATTGTATTTTTTAAATTTTATTTATTAAAATAGCTATCTTTTCACACATATTATTTTCAGAAATATTGAAATTACCTGAATTAGCATAAGAATCGATTAATTTTTTTTCTAATATTATTATTAATATTCTTTTTTATTATAATAACTTTAGAATTTTGGAATCTATTGGAAGGCTAATTGTACAAGAGAGTGGCTATTGGTAGCCTTCCAATAGATTCTACTTGTACAACTCTCTTGTACAATTATATATTATTAAATCTATAAATAACCATTTAAACTATAAATTTAATTGAATCATTTAATTCTATTTTATAAAAATTTGGATAAATAAAATCTTTTAACATATAAATAACCGAAATTGTTGAAATTTTTTGAATCTAATATATCGCTATATCTTAATTATGTTTTAAGCGATTCAAATTTATGATATACAGTAAATAAGTGTATGAGTATAGCAGTGAATTTAGTTCAATTTGTAACAATTTATGCATTCAAATGCCAAAATTCAATGCAAAAAAGCTCTGTAAATTATTACATATATTAATATATGGCCAAAAATGTTATGTATGCTCTTATAAAACGCTTAACCTTAAGTATACATAGAGTTTAGCCATGCATTTATTTGTTTAAGTCATAAAATTTGTTGTTCAACGAATGTTGAAATAAATGAAATTACTTACTTGTAATTTCTAACACTTTAATATAAAGAAATTCCAATAATATCATATGCATTTTATTATTAGACATTATATTGTAAATGACAAGAAGACTATGCATAAAGACTGCCTCACATTCTGTCGAACTAAGAATTTTGAAAATGTTTGTAAAATTAAGTGAAACATTTAAAACTGAACTAATGTATGGAAATGCAGTTTTAAATATTTCGATTGGTTTTATACATATCTATACATTTGTATATTGATCTGATCAAAAGCGATGCATGTATAGTTAGTTCCCTTTATTTTTTATTGCAATGCGTGTCACTTCGGTAGCGCAGGTGTTGGCCAAATGCAAATGCAAACTAAGGTAAAAAAGGGGATCAAAATGAGGGAATAGCAAAAAGGCGGCAGCTGTTCCCGCGAAAGCAGGAAAGACTTTTAAAGTTTTGAATTTGGAGGGCTATGTTTGGACTGTAGAAAAAGTGTAGCGCTTGTGATTTTGTTCCCTTCATTGTGAGTTCCCTTTTATGTTCCAATTGTTCCGAATGAGAGGAAGTTGGATGAGAGCAATTGTAATCTTATGCTCCATATGTATTATACGTATTTTTTATTATTCAATCCAACATATGATAAAATGCCTGCACAGCTCTCTCTCTCTCTCTCTCTCTCTCTCTCTCTCTCTGCACAAAAAACACAATTAAGTCAATTAAACTTTTGACAAATAAGTTATAATCATTAAAACTAATCGTTTGTTCAAATCATTTCAATTAGAACTTCAATTTTCATGTCTTGTGCCATCACTGATCGCAGCGGCCAGTATTGCGACGGCTGTACACGGCTTTCAATCAGAACACAACCATTGGAAAAGTTTTGATAAATTTGTGAACATTTTAGAAGATATTATAGGCATCGATGCTGTGAGTTTTGCAATATTGCAGTCACAAAATGTATTCCAATAAGAAAATCATATTAAATCATTCAATTAAATATCATTTAATATAGAGTCGTATACAAAGTTGTGTCGACCAAATCGAATCATTGGTCGCTTCGAATACAGCGACCGCTTTGGCTCATAAGTTGGCACAAAATTCAACGTTAATTAACTCCAATATAACTAATTATAAAGAAAATGGACCAAAAGTAGAACAATTTGTCAAATATGAAGTAAAAATTTGTTCTGATATGGAATATATTTCCGATACCACAGAATATGAGAACCAAACAGATATTCAAAATATTTATTTTTAATGATTTGAAGCATTCCGAGTACAAAATAATTGAAAATAAGTTATGTATAAAACTTATCATTTAAGCCTTTATGTCAAATAAGGTTAAAATGACAGAAATTAGTTATAAATTCACACAATTTTTTGTTAATCAGTCAAAAAAAGATCTCATAAACCAAAGAGAATTAAACTAATCGTTTAGTTTGAATTGATATAAATTTAAGTTTTTAATTAAAATTTCAATTTTAAGTTATTTTTATTTTGCAATGATTTTCATATTATAAATTAACAAATAATTTATGATTATATTATAAAATCACTTTTGATATATAGTCTACAATAGTTTGAATTTTTTTGCATATATTATGAATGGGAGACGGACACTTTATCGACAGACCACTTTATCGACAGCCACTTTATCTAATCTGTTAGGTAAGGTTAGGTTAGGTCAGGTTAGGTCAGGTTAAGTTAGGTTGAGTTAGATTATGTTATGTTAGGTTAGGTTAAATGGCTGTCGATAAAGTGGTCTTGTCGATAAAGTGACCCACTTCCATTATGAATGTGTGTTTATGTGAATATCACTGATATTCAACATAGAGGACTAGTCTTTTATTCAATCGAGAGATACTCAATTAATTTATCAATTTTTTCAGTCAATATTTCTAAAGGAGCATTCATTCATTCATTTATTATTATTTAAAATCTTATTAAAACAGTTCAATCTTTTTAAAATTAATGAAGTGTATAAAAAAATCGTTGAACTAATATCTAAATTATGATTGTCTAAAATTTAGATAAGTTAGTTTTTTATTAAATGATTTCTAAGTTTTGCAAACAAACAATTATAAATTCATAAACTTAATGCAGTATTTCAAATATAAGATAATTCAAGATATTGTTCAACTTTATTGCCTATGAGTTTGCACTTAACATACAGTATATTATATAAAAAATTAATAAAATAAAAATATGCTCTAAATGTAATGTTAATTCAAAATGTTTAAAATATTTAATCAAACAAATATTATTTTTTATATCGTTGAATCACATCATCAATCAGTTTAAAGTAATTTACGTTTTTTTATATAAATTATGATTTAAAACATTTAATGTAACTTTAAAATAGTTAATAATAATAAAGCTGTAATAAAGTAAGCTATTAAAACATTTACTGAGAAACGCACGGAATATTGCCTACAAATAAGCTAACTTGAGCTCCAGCTGAGTTTCATTTTTACATATCTCTGAATATTCTTGCGAGCTCGAGTATAAACATCAGCAAATGACATGAAGCTCAGATGAAGCTCAAGCTCGAAAGTAACAATTCTTGAATAAAAATCATTAGTTATTTACAAAAAAATGTTATCAAATTTTGTTGCAAAATTCTATACCTATTAAAGTCACAAAATGCAATAATTTATAATGTAATAGTTGCCCAATATCTTGCATTAAGAAGCACTCGATTTTTTATAACTACACAATAATGAATAGAATTAAAAAGGGATATTTTAAAAATCTTTTCAGAAGCTCATAAGTTCTTTACTAATGTTATGTAAAGCAGCTCAGCTTAGCTCGAGCTCATTTTAATAAGTTAAGAGATATAAAGGTGAGCTTCGATAAATTCGAGTTTCAAGCTCATGGTTTAAGCTAATGTTAGCACTAACACAGGACCATGATTTCAAAGTCAAAAAGATATTCTTTATCCTGTTTTTATAATGTATACAATTAAAAATGTATTTAAAATAAACATGAAATGTAGTAAAATAATTAAATTTAAAATCTATGTTCAAAGTCAATAAATTATTATAATTGTAAATGGTTTGTTTAATCACTTTATTTTCGTAATTAAAAATATCTTTTTTATAAATTGAAGTGATCTTTAATTATTGAATATCGACAAAGCAATAGAGAACATAACATTTTAAATAATCCCAAATTTTGGATAAAATATAAAAAAATTGAATTACTTCAAGTTTTATGCTTTTAAATATTTATTTAATTTTATTTATACCTCATTTTATTTAAGTTTTATAAAGAATTTTTAATAAAGCAACAAATGTTTAATAATAAAATGCTTTCCATTTGTAGCGAAAAGTGAATCAAATGCTGCAAAACTAATTAAATATACAATATATCAAATAAATGATTAATGATTTCAAGAATTGTCAATATATGATTTGTGTACATAAGTCTGATTACATTATTTGAAGCCAATTATCACGATTTCAATGATTTTATGAAATGAGACAAATCATATTCGCTTTCGTACTCCTGTGTGTCCCACAATTCGGGCAAAGAGTCCAACAAGTTTTTCATACCAGTGCCTGAACTTGAATTGCCAGCAGTGGTTTTGTTGATGACATCATTTTTACAATTACCTAAACTGAAAAGGTCTAAGAGCTGATCAGTTGCCATCGTTTGTAAGCTCGAGTTTTCACTACTAATAACAGTGTTTGCAATGGTTAGCTTAAACTTTTGTAAACCCATTATTTTTTCCTCTAAAGTTCCAGTAGTTATTAGACTATAAAAAAAGTTAATCTTTAATATTTATCAAGAGATTACATAATGGTTTATAATTACCGGTAAACGTTGACCACTTTCTTTTGGCCAATTCGATGCGCGCGATCCATGGCTTGTAAATCTTTCATTGGGTTCCAGTCGTGTTCTACGAATATAACAGTGTCGGCTCCCGTTAAATTCAAACCAAGGCCTCCAACCTTTAGATCACAGCAAATGTTAGTTTAATTGAACACATTATTAAAATAAAAGTTTGCATACCTGAGTGGTTAGCAATAATACATCAATAGATGGGTCGTTATTAAATCGATGCACAACCGAATGCCTAGAACTCGGGGCAACATTTCCATCGAGTCGTAAATAAGTGACGGAAGGCATGTGTACTTTTAGTAAATCGTTTTCTACAATATCTAACATACTTTTCAACTGACAAAATACAAGGGCTCTGTGTTGGTTAACAACAGGTTCAGATCCATTTATTACAGACATTGAGCTTTGAGTTCCAATTCCACAATCGAGTAAAAGTTGTCGCAAAGCACACAGTTTCGCGGCATGACTTATGTCGGAAAGAGAACTCTTCTGTTGTTTGAGTTGTGAAGTGATGGTCTCGTACTGAGGATGTTGTGACGACAGCACTAGTTTCGGGTGATTACAAACTTTACGCAAATATTGTAGCGCTTGGAATATATGATTTGAAGGACTGGTTGGCTTTTCTGATTTTGATTCAGTTTTACTCGCAATTGAGTCGTGCAATGTTTGACGTGTTCTGCTTTTGGCGAAATCTTCATATAATTGTGACTGCAATGGACTCAACTCGCAATAGTAGTCTTGCATTATTTTCGGCGGCAGATCTTTGAGTACATCCTCTTTCATTCTTCTGAGAATAAATGGCAAAACTTGGCGATGAAGAGATTCCATGGCAAGCACTCCCGCCTCTTGTTCTTTTGAAGATGACTTTGCGTCACGACTTTGTAGAATAGGTCGCGAATATCGAGCCATGAATTGTCTCTCTGTTCCCAAAAAGCCTGGCATAAGGAAATCGAATAATGACCACAACTCGAGAACATTGTTTTGAATGGGAGTTCCCGTTAATATAAGTCTATGATTAGCCGGTAATGACTTGATAGCTTTGGCTAATTTAGTTTTGCCGTTCTTAATGACGTGGCCCTCGTCTAGAATACAATAATTCCAATTAATTGTTGAGAAAAACTCTATGTCATTGCGGACGATATCATAAGAAGCGATCACAAGATTATAAGATAATTTATTATGATTTCTCTTAATTTTGTTCCTCAACTTCATTCGTTCATTTGGTGGTCCCGTATAGTGAAGAGGGTATAGGAATTGAGTGCTAACAAACTTGTCCACTTCGTAAAGCCAATGACCAGTCAATGTTGGCGGACATATCACTATTGACGGCAAAGGCTTACTCTCATTATTTTTAGATTTCTTAAACTTTTCATTTTGATAGTAATGATCAGATGCAAGAATGCAAATCGCTTGCAATGTCTTCCCTAAACCCATTTCATCGGCAACAATGCCATGAAGTTTGTATTTGTTGAGAAACGCCAACCAATTGACTCCGTCCTGTTGATAGGTTCGCAGCTCTGCCTTCACCTGAATGGGCAGTTTGTAATCATCCAATTTCTTAATATTCATCAATTGTTCTAAAAAGTGTCTTTCAGTCTCTTTTCTTTGAAACAATTCATCACAGACTGACTCTTCTGCTATCGAACTATTGTTATCGTTGTCGAGAGGCATGAGTTGAACCAATTGTGCGAAACAATGTGTAGCTAATAAGCGGACGCTATCGTTCTGATCACTCATTCGTCCTAACATTGGAACTATTAATAACACAATATATGGAACTATATTAAGCGCTAATCTGTCGATCACACAAGATATAGACTCAACAGCTCCTTGTCTTTTGACTTCAGAATCGGATGATTCTAATAGATCTAAAATGTTAGTTAAGACTATATTCATGGTATCCTTTCTAATGACTTCACTCAACATTCCGAAACATCGCGCAGACATATGACGTATTGCTATGTAATCACATTCAAGACATGAACATAAATATGACAATAAAGAACTTAAATGCGAATGTAATTGAATGTCTAAATGAGGACCAATCACTTCGAGAACTTGCAAACATTGAACTAAATTTTTAGCTTCAATGAGACTCTGCTCAGAATCAGTTGAATGACTGGAGTTAAAGTGGATCATAATTTTGGTGATTTGTTCCCATAGGTTTGGCAGTTTTGATGGCATTTCAGATCCAAAATATTTAGCCGTTTCCGAGAGCGCGAGACTCGCTCCACGTCTAAGAATCTCATTTTGTTTGTCATTTTGTTCCAACAGATTGGGTGAACCCAACTCTTCCACAGGTGTCAACACTGCTTCACATTTGCTCTTTTTGGACGCATTTAAAGAATTAGATCTTCTCAAAAACGCCACTTTGTCGGCAAACTTTTGCATATTATCTAACGTTAATATTCCCGACTGTTTATGAGATTTTGAGCTTTTGTCTTCACTATTAGTCTTTGTGTCATTACTTAAAGCTTGTATTTGAGGCGTAAAATTGCGATCAGAACATAAATAAGTTATTAAGTTCTTCACTATTTTGGGAACGGGAGATATAATACTATTATCTTCTTTACGATCACAGCATATTTTGAGCAAACGAACTAAGCTTAATGCAGACTCTTTTTGAAGCTGTTCGTTCTCTTCAGACTTCAATGAATCCATAAGAGGCCTCACCACAGGATTCAATTTTGGTGGCAAATCGTGCCAAGAGATTAAAGCGCCCGCTATTGCAGACATGACACATGTGGAGAGAGAGGTTTGAAATCGCGATATTTCAGCTGACGATTTCAATAGGCTCTTCGCCTTTTCCTCTAAGTTTTCAATGGTCTTATTTTTTGCGTTTGTTTCCGAACGGCTCAAAGCATTGTTTGCTAATGAAATTATTTGATCGAAAGTGTAAACTACGCCCGATTTATAAGTATTTTCATCCAATGCAATGTTGTTCTGTTTCAATAAACCAACAAAATCTCGTGTCTCTAATTGCAAACGTGTGAATATTGAAGAAATTTCGTCGTAATATACTATTTCTTGAAGACATTCTAGACATTTATTACTAAGACTTTGAGGCAAAGTATGATTATCGCTATTTTCCAATTCATGGGTGGCTTTGGCCCACTCTTTGATAACCCATGCGATACACATTCGTTGTGTCGCAGACTTGGAGTTGAGATGAAACAAAAGAATGTTTCCGAAACTTTCAATAGGAGAAGGATTTAAAGGATGAGCTGATTTGGTAACAAAATAAGCTAATAAACCAATAAACTTTGCGGACTGATGTCTGGCTCTCGTGACATATTTTTCACGTTCTTCTGGACTGTCGGCTAACGTTTCACTTCCACTAATAAAATACTGTTCTCTATCAGTTTGAGAGTCGTATTTATTATTTCTTAATTTAGTGCTTGAATGTTGTTCTGAATGATGTATTTGTCGAATTTCAAGCCAAGTCTGAGAGTTGGAGGCGTCGATTGGTATCTTTGAGGGATGCATCATAAGGCATAGCCATCCACTCAAATGCTGACAACTCGACAGAATTAAATTATCGAAATTCGATTTCGTCACTAATTTATGCCAAACTTCGTATAAATAATGCAATATTTCCTCTTTGTTTTCGAGTAAACATCTTTGATATAATAATCGCAAAGCATTAGAAAGTAAAGGAACGGTCAGCCAAGTTATGGTACTTTTTGAACATAAAATCAGAAGCGCTTCTAAAACAGACTTTCGTACTGAACTCAATGAATGGCTAAGAAAAGGCCACAATCGTGGAACCAAATCAACCAAGTTTGGAGACGTATCCGAATCCGAGTTAAATGTCAGTAAAGATGACAATAGCATCAGAAGATCACCTGTTGAAGAGCTGAGATCGTCCAGATCTAGAAGTGCTTCCCATAAGTATGCGATCACTATCGGAACTTTTTCTGGCATTGTTTCCATCAAAACATCTTTGACGGGAACTAATGCGGCGGCGGCTACGGCTGACACGTCATCCACTGAATCCTTGAGGCCGTCGAATATTGGCTGATAAACAATTGGTATCAATTGATGAGTCAAGTCCTGTCTGATGACTAACAGGTATTTGAGTCCAAGCATTCCTCCATGTCTTGCTTCCCATTCAGAACAAGACAGCAATTGAAGTAAGATTTTAAGTACATTATTGACGCCATTAGAAGACAACAAATTGAGAACTAATCCTAAAGTTTGAGCACAAGTCTCTCTGACCGGAGCCACGACTTGATCTGACAGATAATCGCCAAACCTGTCCAGTGCTAAGACAGATGTCAACCTGAGTGATAGGTCTTCGAGCCATAATTGGTTGATGTGATCCATTTGGTCGGAAGTGGAAGTGCGAGTCCTTCCGCCGCACTTTCCCTGCAATTTAATGATTTCGCGCAAAGCAGTGGCGGCGCCGTGTCTTACTTCCCACAAAGGGTTGAACAGATCTGCCATCAATTCATCACTGAATGACTCTAAAGGCCATTCGTTCGATTGTGTTATGTCGAAAGTCAGGCCATCCGATGTGTTAGCGCTATCCGACTCTTCATTATCCACTTTAATCTTTTTCGTATCGTTTGAATTATTTTCATCGGAAACACTCTTTTGTTCAATAGATTTGAGTCGATTGTGTCTATTATGAACCTTCCGTTTTAGTGACTTTCCGGTCGCTTTAGTTATAATTTCATCCAATTCTGCACTTTTTTTGGTCAAATCCAATGCTTCTGATTCCATGACATGCCCTTCATTTGTCAAATCAGAATTGGTCACGAAATCTAACTGAAGACCTAATTTGTTAGCCATATCGAGACCCAGCCTTTGATTCAATAGTTGTCTTTGTCTCGCAATCTTCTCTTTAAGATCAATAACTGAAGAATCGGAACAATTGTCAGGGGAAATGTCATCGAATTCCTTTCCCTCCGAAGCCAAGAGATTGTGCCCGCATTTGATGACAGTATTGATGTCATACTTATCGAAATTCATTCTTCCGACTGTATTATTAAGAGTGGACTCATTTGTTGAGTTGTGATCATTGGCTTCTGGTTTGACGCCATTGACGCCTAATGGGAACCAAAGCGGGACATTCGCGACGATGGCCTCCACGGCCTGACTCGCGGCGATTCTGGTCTCCCAGGAGTTGCTCTGCAAGTATTGGCGCACTTTATGTAAGAGATTATGCAATTCGTGCGGATGTAAGCGTTGCACTTCTCCCAACTGAAGGGCCGCCGCTTTTCTGGTCAGAGCCGTAGACCCGGTCTCTAATAATAGGAATAGTCGGTCGAGTCTTGAGCTCATAATTTATTTACTTTTACTTTAAGTTTGAGTTTTATATTAAAAACCAATTTTCATATCAATTATAAAACGTTTTTTATATCGATTTCAATAATAAATATTTTGATAATTATCTTAAAATTTATTTTATTTTAAAATAAATATTAATATCGATTTGTGATTAAAACTCATTTTTACTTCACTTTATTTTACAAAAATTTCCGGTAATTGAAAGAGAAGTTCACGGCTTTCATCACTTTTTATATTAATTGAAATCAGATTTTAGGAAATAATATTTTAAAGTTTAATAAAAAAAAAGTTTATTTATGGAGAGTTTCGGAAATACTTTTAAGGGATATTCAATGAATGCAATCATAGGATTGAGCCGAGGGAGGGGGGGTTCAATGGTCGGGTATTTTGATCCGGCGAAGGGGTAAAGCGTATGTTATTATTACTAGAGATGTTTGCCGGTACTATAAAGTAAAAGATACGGTTTGTTATGCTCATAAGATGCTCATCAACTTTATTTGAGCTAAACTTTTAGTTCTACCTTCAATTATTTGATAGACATCTTTTATACGTAAGGATCAATTAAATAAGTGGCCACTTTTAAATTCGAATAACTTGTATATGGTTTAAGTGTTTTCAAATATTTTAAATGTTACTGTAGCAAAACAGTTGAAAATGTTAAATTTTGATCATCCTCTATTATATTAATATTACTCAAAGTTTGTCTGTTTGTTTGTACGCTTATAGGCTCCTAAACTATAAGTGATACAGACATTATCACCGGAACCGGTATGACTTGAGGTGTGCATATGCTAAGAAATTTTCTCGAAAAGTGACCAATGGTCAAGTTACTTCGAGAAATGTTACAGAACTTAATGCTTTTCTATGGGAAAAAATAATTTTTTGTTTAGCAAATAGAGAGTAACCGTGTCTTATTAAAGTATTTTCCTCTTGAAGTTGTCACTGACCACTTTGCACTTTCAATTTTGAACGGCCGAGAACTGCGTATATGAATAATCTACGCACAAATACTCATAAAACGATTAATTCAACTTAAATATTTTGAATAAGAATTTTTAACTTTCTCAATTTATGATCAATAAACCTCGGATTTGGGTGCAAAAAAACCCCAATTACTTCACACAGTCCACGCCACAGTTGCCAATGGTAACTTATACTTTATACTTAGAGCTTGGCGATTTTGGTCAAATGAAAATTATAAATTCGGCGGTCACATTCGGTAATGACCGAAAATTTTATTAATATTAATAAATTCAGCGGTCAAATTCGGTCACAAAAATTTTAAATCACTTCTAACAAAAGTTATACAATTAATAATCAAGTTTATCTTCAATATCACCGTTAAAATACATAATCATTGCCATAGAGAGGCTTTCAGAGCTCAAACTCGTTCTCTTTGAGTCTTGAATATCGCGAAGTTTACTGAAAGATCTTTCGGCGTCCAAACTATTGGTAGCGATACATAAGTATTCAATTGCAATGACTGATAGCAATGGATAAACATTAACAGAACTTAACCAATACTGAAGAGCTTCGATATGATTATTTTCTGGAATATCACTAATAATATAAGAATTGAATTCAATTTTCAGATCATTGAGATTTTGTTCTTGAATTGAATGACTGAAAAATTCTGTATAGAATTCAAAATCTATAGGCATTTGAAATTTTAAAAAGGGGTCAAAATTCATAAGTTTATACAAAAAACCATTCTTTTCTATTTCTTATGTAAACTCTTGATATACTTTTCTATGCATTTCTACAGTGAATAAATTTGAATCGCATCAATTTTCTACTTAATTACTCATTTTAATAGAATTGAATGCAAAATATTTTCTAGAAATATTGAAAAATTCGGTCAAATTCGGTCTGTGACCGAAATTGCCAAGCTCTAAGTATATTGTAAATATTAGTAAACTTACTTTTCCTGTAAGGGTAGGGGTTACTACCCTTTTGGTTAAGTTAAGTGGAGTTTGATTAATTTTGGTTAATTTAGTTTATGATCCCTTAGGACAGGGTTTTTTTTAAGGTTTGAAACCCAGTGTAATTTTCAAAATCTTAGTGTAATCGCCATATCCCTAAGTATCCCTAGTAAAACATTAGCGGTATATCCCTAGCAAAACATTAATCTCAAAATCACAGCTCAAAATCTTAGTGTAATTTCTCAAAAACTTAGTGTAATTTTTAGACTAAGATTGACCTTAAAAAAACCCTGCAGTAATACCTCCATAGAGTGAATCGCTGGATATGAATATATCTGACAAATATATTAGCTGTGGAGCCATCTCTAATTTGAGAATTTATGTGAATTATAATATAGTGTATATTGCTTTACATATTTATCTCAATTAAATAGAGCAGTGTTTCTCAAACTTTTCGGTTCGCGGACCACTTTGGCGAGACAAAAGAACCTGCGGACCACCTACTAGACCTGTGCGCTGACCATACTTTTTGCAGCG
>JAUJYU010000299.1:0-14794 GCA_033995675.1 Nothrus silvestris
GTGCGAGTTATAACCGGGATTCGTTATAAGTGTCCACTTTTTAAAGAAATTAATGAATCGGTACATAAGATATCATTTGTTATAACCGGGTATTCGTTATATCTGAGTTCGTTATAAGCGGGTTTGACTGTACATAAATACTATATATAATCCGTAAATCTTAAAGTGAAACACAACTATAAATTTTGAAAAAAGATTAGTTTTAATTATTATATGTTTTTTGACCTATATTTATATTTAATTTCGATTAACTCATATCAGTAATGATTGATTACTAATGAAAGGACTAATAAACATACTTTTCTACCTCTTATAAAGGCTTTGCTTTTGCGAACATCGAGGCTGCGAATGAGTTTGAAGAGCAACGATCCAACTTCTTCAGAGATAATGAAAGATTTGATGATTATCTAGAGATGAGAGAAGGTCTGGACTTAGTTGGATCTAATTTCCAAGAATATATGGTATCGCACGCCAATTCAGATAACCTTCCGTGGTATACATCACATCTAGCCTTCTGGTTATTTTCTTTATTAGTACTCTCCTGGCCTTTTCGTGTAATCATAGAATATAAGACTTCTTACCTTCACTATCAAGTAATAGCTATTATCTCTTTCTATTACAATAATAACATCTCAACAAATGTATTGCTCTTATCATTACTTTCAGGTAATCAAACTATTTGGTGAACATTGTTTGAGTCCAACGAGTGAATTATGTCATTTATCAAGAGATAGTACTATCGATAGCGTTGAACTGATCAGCAACTATACAATGGCTCCGAGTTATTCAGAAGCACTACTTGTTGAGAGATTTCCTCTCAGAACAGAACAATTTCCTGTCAATATAGAAAATGAAATCTCTGGTCAATTAAACTCTGGAAAAGCAAGTGAAACATTAGTTAATAGATCTTCGAACAGACTTAGAAACTCTTATAGCAGAACATCGCTAAGAAATGGCCAAATTGTATATTTTGTGGCACCGCTTTTGAATGAAAGTGGAGAGTCTGTCATCAGAAGGTTATCGCTTCTTAATTATGATAGTAATGAAAATAATGAAATTATCGAAAATCCGCCCACTTATGAAGAAGTACTGCTAGAAAGCCATCCATTACAAGGCACTAATCTTTTTAATTTGAATCCATTAAGACGTTCGATAACAGATCGCGACTTTTTTCGCCGTTTGACAAACCATTTGGTTCGGCCCTGGAATAGCTATATAGACCTTCAAATGGACTTCACTGAAACACAACTTTAACTTCTAATGTGTTCATATTTTGAGACTTTTTAAATACAATTCATTATTTACAATATGTTTAAATCTTTAACTAATAAATGTTTTATTCATTTAAACTTATACTGTATTATAATATAATTAATAAAATCAATAAATAATAACAAATTACTAGTCATTTATTTGTAAATGAAAATGTCTTAATCTTTATACCAGAAAATGAAGTGAAAAGTTGCTATAAAAAAGCTTACAATTGTGCTTACAATTCATAACTAATTTTTCTCTGATTTTTCTGGGAACTGACATGAGATCTTTGTGAATATACGTGAATTTTATGATATATTCACATTACCTCAACTTATTAAATACATTAATTAAAACATAATTAGCAAAGTTCGCAAAGATTTTAAATCTTGTAAAATATTTTCAAATCTTTATCTCAGAGCATAAAAATCTTAAGAGCTTAAGGTTTAGGGAAAATGTGGTATCACTACTGTATATCAGTATAAGTTATTCATTTATTAAACGATACAATACTATAAAAGTTACCGTATATTCAATTGAGAAGATATTATTTTACACATAAAGAAAAATGATGATAAATAATAAAAATGTGAAAATAGATCTACCAACTCCTATGATTAGTTTGAATTACATTAAATTTGCAGTAACCCCGAAGTTAGTTTCTTTCTGAACCAATTGCGCTGTTATACTGAAAGTCTATTTTATCTAAAGCTATCTTCTATTATATCGATTTCTAGCTAATGATATAAAAATAAAGTTAATACAATGTAATGCAACCTTTTCTAAACTACTGTAGATAAATAGGTTTAAAATAGCTATAATTACAAAACATTTAATCAGTAAATCAATTTATTATTCAAAATGAATCTTTTTAAATAAAACAATTTAAAGTTTTAAATGATTAACAACTTTGTATATTAAATAAATTTATCTCAAATCAAAATTATAAAAAGTAAAACCGTTGAATGTCACTAACTATGATTTGTTGAATGACAGAAAACTATTTAAATTATTAAAAAGACATACATTTACATACATTATAAGCAAACTATACACTTAATTATAGTACTTTAATTTGGATTTGAATATAAGTGGTGCTAATGCTGTCCCTCTTGTATCGGCTTTAAAAATCAATGATTCGTGACATTTATAAGTTTGGCCAACAATTATAAACAGCTGATCCGATGCTAGAATAGGAGCGAATGCTTGAGTGTCTTTTGTGTGTAACAACCAGTTTGTATTAAAACCAGATTCACCTATAAATCAACATACAATATATCAGATTCTAAACAAATCTTTGAACTTCAGAGATACATACCTTCCTGTTTCCATATAATAATATGAGATCTATTGGCGGCCGCCATATATTGCTCTTCTGAGTGAATTGTTCCAAATGAAAAGGCTTCCAATTGTATGACATTATCGAACTCCAGCTTTTGAAATAATGAAAATTTGCAGCTTTGATAGCTTTGATCGTTTCTATAAACATAAATAGTTTGTGCACTTCTGGACTCTTCAGCCGGAGTCACATCACTTAATGCTAAATAGTGTTTGCCATCATTTTCAAAGTGAACGACATCGACAACATTCAAGAGTGGAAATTGTTGGACTAATTCTAATGAATTATAATTACGCAAAACAAATATTAAACTTCCAGTATTAGTGCCCATACAATTGATGTGATAATTCTTCGCAACCACTATATAAATATCACTATCCTTTTGGAATGCAATGACTTTTGAAGTTTCTGAATAATGATATTAAATATTTATAAATAAATTATAACATATATAATGAATCAAGTTTTGAAATACCTAATCCCACATCGAATTCTGTGATATGTTTAAATGCATTTTTATGATTTTGAGGAAGTGTTTCAAGTGAGTAAACATTTAACTTTCCATTTGCGTGAAGTGATATTACAAGAACTCTATTTTCATTGATTGTCACGATTTCAATAGAGGAAACTTGAAAGCCAAGCGATCCAACCAAATGACCCATTTGTGTGATTTGAGATGAAATATTATGGCTTATAATCGAACTCATGTGTATTACATAATTTTCACCACTCATTTGGAATGGCTTATGATCGACATATTCGGAATTTTTGATAACCATTTGCGAGTCAAACATTTTAGTTTTTGCATTAAACACAATCGTATGAATAGTAGACGTGACTCCTGTGGGAGCGCTTACAGAAAAGATTTCATTCTCGTAAAGTTCAATGCGATGGCCATAAACTCCTTCGAGCGCTTGATATGACACAAACTCATCGATTTCAAAGACAGACTTTTCCAACGATTGGTAGATATAATCGGATACAAGTTTATGACGACTAGCAGTTAATGCCATTAAATCTTTAGAAATATTGACAAGTCTAGTGAATTGTTTAACTGTATGCGAGAGTGCGCTCAGGTCCACATTATCCACATGTTCATCAACTTTTACATCCTGTGTGAATACCATTGCATCGAATTTGATCGGTTGAGACAATGTTTGAGCCATATCTTTAACTAACGAGTCAGTGACTAATTTAGTCAAATTTTCTCCGCTAACATATCCGCTAACCATTAAATTCCGAGCAATCAATGGCTCATTGAATATCAATTGAGCAAATATTGTTTGATTGTCTTTAAGTGTTACCAATTCTTCAACTTTCATTCCATTTAAATTCTCAATAATATTGTTTCCGATATAAAACTGAGTCAACCCTTTAATTCTTTTATGAGTATTAACTCTTTGATTGCCATTAGTGTAAAATGTATTTGAATGAATAGATTTCAAATATAAACCATTAACTAAACCATTTGTAACAACATTTTCATTCAGAACTAAGTGTTCAAACGTTTTACTGCCAAATATGAGTTGAGGCTCTCTATTGTTTGAATGTAAAAGAATGACATCCTTTTGCAAATCGATTCCATTAAGACGACCAAAGATTTGTGTTATATTATGATTGATTAGAGCAATGTCTTTAAAGTGTTGATTTCCAAAAAGAACTGTTGGTTTGTTTATTTTGATGGCTTCGGCGTTCAATTTAATTAAATCGACTGAATTTATTGATTTTATATCAAGGATTCCATTGGTTTGAACGAAACCATTGCTCGTTATATCATTAGTGAATACTTTGGGTGAATTTATAGTTTGTTGAAAAGGGCTGTTTATCAATACGATTTCATTGAGAAATAATGGTATATTAATATTGTTTATTGTTAAAGTCTTCAAATTGTTCAATAACCGAAGGGGTGCTTTAATTGTCTTCACGCCAACGACTTCTTGATTTCCATTCAAAAAGAGCGCGTCATTGAAGAAATGATTTAAATTAATTCCATTTAATTTTCCAACAATATTGAGATTGGATAAGACTTTGGTGAGACCGGTTAGTTCTAAATTGCCAACAATCAAGTTTTTAGTACTCGTCTTCATTACTTTTTTATCGAACTCAGAGATGTCGATTCCATTGACTTTTCCACTTAATTCAATATTATTGCTTATATTCAAGGATTTGGTGAACACAACTCTTCCTGGAATTATATGATCCCTATTATTAGTTAACAATTCCTTCGAGAGATCGACACCGTTGAAGTGAATGGAGTTTATATTGCCGTTTACACGAAAACCTGATTTAAAAACATTTTGGCCTATTATTAAGTTAGTGCCTCTTCTATAAACGGCATCGTTTGCAACATATGATAAATTAACTCCATTTATGACTCCATATAAAGCTAATGGCTTTTCCAATAGAATATGTTCCGCAAAAGTGAATGGGGCTCTTATTTGAGAAATTCCGTTTAAATGGACTGCATTTTTATTTAAATCACTAATCGATATACCATTTAAACCTTTAGCGCTCTTTATTTGCCAAAAGAGCTGATTATTTTTGAAAGTTTTAGGCGATAAAACTGTTTGCGGTTTTGATAATGACATTACATTATAGGCAAAACTTGTTATATTAATACCATTGATATTTTTGTCTACTTCAGTAATAGTTGCGCTACAATTAGTTAGCACTACATCTATTAGAAAACTTTTATGAGCATTGAGTCGAACCACTCGAGAATCGAGATCATTGATCAATATGTTATCGACTTTCCCTCTGACTAATAATGGATTTCTTGCCTTTAAATTTTGTAAATTCAAGTTTTGACGGAAAACTTTTAAGCCATTGATTCTTTGAAATTTAGATTTAGTGACAATATCTCGTTGAGGAATAATATCATTAATTTTTTTCATAACATTAAACCCTTCACTAATTGTGATTTCTTGAAGAAAATTTTTGACTCCAGTTATGCGTTGAGGTCTTGAAAGCGAAACTCTATTGTTATTAAGATCTTCGATATTAATTCCATCAATAAGTCCCTTAACATAGATTTTGTCGAATGACGTAAAGCCAGCAAAATGTTTGTTTGAATAAATAGTTTCGTTTTTATTAGTTGTCACGAAATCGCTTATATTTATGCCATTAATTCTTTCAATAGCCAACTCTTCGACATCGACGTGAGCTTTAAAATGTTTTGCGCCACGAATTTCAACAATTGGAGAGCCTTTGAATATCGCTTCTCTATTAAGATATTCTAAGTTAATTCCATTCACATTTCCCTTCAAATCCAAGGTTCCAATAGTAACACCACTTTTCAATCTAACGTCGCTTCGAATTAGTTTATCATTCAATTTAAGAGAATGTATATTCAATTCCGACAAATCGACGCCATCAACAAATCCATGAACTTCAATGTTTTTATTAGCGATAAGACTTTGCCCGTAAACAATTGGTCCTAATATAGTGTCATTTTTGGTGATCGTCACTATGTCTTGCGGTAGACGTAAACCATCCACTAGTCCGATAACATTTATTTTTCCGTCAAATCGTGTGAAACCTTTTAATACTTTATGTCCTCTTATAACCTATTTGTAGACATTTTTATAAACTTATTAATTTATGAGTTATTTAGAATAAAATCATTACCTGATCTCTTGTATTGATAAAAAAGTCATTTGGAATAACTTGATTATCGAGTTTATTGGCGACAATCAAATTATTTTTGATGTTAACGTCGTCTAAAATGAATGTCTTTTTCCCTTTAACAAGAACTGGTCTATTCTTATAAACGATTTGATCAGCCATTGTAGAAATATCAATGCCATTCACCATTCCTTGGACTCGTATAGTATTAGCTGTCATTGGTTTCAATAAAGTCAACTTAGAATTCATAGTTTGTGATCCACTCGTGAGCAGAACATTGTTAACCAAATGCTTCAAATCAATTCCATCTATAGTTAAAGCGTTAACATTTTGAGCGATAATTATTGGCGAAGTGAAAACTTTTGAAGCAAATACAACATCAGGTTTATTGATAAATACAATCTCTTTATCCAAATAAATATCGTTGAGTTTTCCATTAAGTATCAAATCATTGATGATTGTGAGCTGAGAATTATATCTAATGTGTCCCGTTATCAGCTGAGGCCTATTTGAAACCACGATTTGTTTATTTAAATCAATTCCATTCGTATAATTAGTATCGATCGAACCCTTCACATAAATAGGTTTCACTAAATGCTTAACTCCTTTCACTACTTGAGGTCTACTTATTCTATACAAACCACTTAAAAGCTGATTCAAGTCTTGCTGACCAACAGAACCTATTAATGTTGAACTTGAGTTTAGAGAAGATATTTCGCTGTGTCCAATGAATTGTTTGTGTCCAATAATAATTTGGGGCTTATTTCTCAAAACAACATCATTTGTCATGTCATTAACTTTGCCCAAATGCTCAATAATATTATGAATTGCGTTTTCTAAATCTTTAATTCTATACTTCATGTCATTTACAGTCAACGGAGAGTTTTGCCAAACAATATCTTCAAAATGTTTAACGTGATTAACAGTCACGCCATTCAATGCTTGAATATTTTTGATCAGATAAGCTGTTCTTAAAATACTGTTAGACTTTGGTTTCACCGCAAACTTCAGAGAATCGGAAATTTTTTGAAGGTATGTTTGCTGGAAAAGGAACCTGTCCTTCAATTTGTGCATCAATTCTGTTATTCGAAGTCCTCTCAATATTTCAGGATCGGGTACGACAACGAATTGAGTGTGAAAGGAAACCAAATGCGATCTTCCATTACTATCCACTTGTAATAAATACGCGGTTCTATTGTAAGAAAATTCTGAGAGTGAATAAGGCATTACTCTATAGTTTTGTGAAATCCTTTTATTGACGTCATCGACAGCTAACTGAAAATCTCTAAGTTGTCCATTCCATCGATATATTTGTGTCGAATGTGAAGGATTGCTTCTAAGAAAATATAACAACACGTCGTCACGACATGTGGGCATATAAATGGTGTTCCACTTTATGACAGATCCCACATTTATGATTTGTTTCAAATAGAAAGAGCCGCTGTGCCAGACATATAAGTACTGGGAATCGGTAACTGTCGCCAAACCTAAGAAATGGTTGAATCCAAGTCGAAATGCCTTTATATCGATAATACCCGAAATAATAATGTTATCGAATTGAGAATGATGTTCAATAAATTCACTCAACCGATAGACTTCACAGCCAAACCTGTTTGCGACTGCTATATAACCGAATCCATTGATAGTATACGTTTCCATATCAATGGCGTCTTTGACAAAAACTTCAATAACTTTGGTGTATTGGTCGTGACTTTTTTGCGTATAT
Source organism: Nothrus silvestris (assembly GCA_033995675.1). NCBI lineage: Eukaryota > Metazoa > Arthropoda > Arachnida > Sarcoptiformes > Nothridae > Nothrus > Nothrus silvestris. The sequence continues at coordinate 7,944 of JAUJYU010000299.1, forward strand.
TTCAATTGAGTGGTTCTTTCATTACTATTGAAGAGAACAACTAAAGCGCTTTGATATTGAGAACTGACAAAACCTATTCGAAGTGGTCTATTGTTTCTCAAATTCAATTGCATGTGTGAAACGCATTCGCCATAAGTCACTTCATAAGCTTTAAGTTGGAAACCTTTTGGTGATTCGATCGTTACGGTGAAGAACAGGACTTCAACATATTTAATTAATTTAGTGAAGAACATAGCGTTCGTGATTTTTCCTTCACTTTTCAAATCTATAGAACAATAAGCATTCATGCGATCGAAATTTAATCCTCTTTGTTCAATATCTTTGGTGAGATGTGTTCGCCACACATCCAACTGATAGTCTTGATATCCCATAACAAAGTCAGTGCTATTGAATCGGACATAATTCCAGCCGCGAATAACTGACGGGACATTCACTTGCAAGCGCTCCTCTTGAATATGTCTTATAAGAAGATCTTCTCTATTTCCGGCTCCAGTGTCTGACACATAACTATGCATGAAGTTTGCGGATGTGTTCAGATGAGGAACATTTAATAATTGTTGAAATGAACGTTTACTTCGAGGCTTTCCATCTTCAAAACTTTTTGATGGTTCGAAAGAGACCTCTTCATCCATTTCATCGATATATGAATTAGTGTGCAATGAAATGACTTGTAGTGCAGCAGAATGTAAAGTATCCATTAAAATATCATTTCTCTCTATTATGGACTCATTTTCAAGTGTAAAACCAAATGATATTAAATAAGCAAAAAATAATAAAATCGAAAACATTTTCCTTATGTACTAAAGATATAGAAAATAAGTTAATTGTTTCGAATAAAAATATCTTCAACAAATAAAAGACTTACCATTTCTTTTAAGCTCGAATAGCATTTAGCATTCAATCTCATGACACTTTACAATGAAAATGAATTCCTATAAGAGATAAGGCATTAATTAATTTCCAACTTTTCAATGTGTCACTTCTCTAATTAATAAAAGTTTAAAATTTTTCATAACATGTTTTCGCACTTATATTCATATACTGTACTGTACTATACATTTATGACTAGTTGACTAATTGACTTTGAAATGTTGTGATTATAAATTACAAAATTTGTTAGACTTTTATCATCAAATACAGTATTCCAATTCTCTGTAGTTACACAAATGATTTTTGAGATAAAATCCTTATAACTTAATCAGTCAAATAACAAATATTTTCTGAAAAACTATCGAACTTGAATTAAGTTAAAGACATGTTTTAGAACATAATGAATTTTATTCACATCAACTACAATTGTAGTATTTATTTAAAAATATTGTTTCTGAGTCAAAATTGATAAAATTCACAAAAGTCTTGATTATGAGCAATACTGCATATAATGTAGAATTGACTAGAAATAGAATAAATATGGACTTGAGTGACCACCTGTCATTTGTTTATGGAAAACAAATATTAATTATAAATTAACTAAATATTTTATGCTCTCGAAACCTAAGATGACCAGGGGTGCTTGTTTTTTAGTGATTTTTGAAAACAACCTTCCCTTAAATTTTTTAAAACCAACATCTTGCCTTATTCCTTGGCTAATGAATCGAACCATCTCTGTCTCGAATCTTATCTGAACACAAGAGAATTATCTAATAAAGTGATTCAATACGTTTTGAGTTACTTTTGTACAAAATTAACCAAGGAGTGAAATGTCTATTAATTATTATCAATTCGACGAATATGATATTCATAGTTGCTTATACATTATGATTTGCTTGTTAGTATTAAATATAGTAATCATATTCATTCGCGTTTAATTATAATTATATTCATAATCAAATGCACAACTAAGTTATAAATGAATAATGTATTCGAATAGATATTCATTTTTAGACATCACTATGTGTTGAAAATTATGTGAAATCTCACTGAAAAATGGTTTGGCAATAAAGTGACTAATCCCAAATTATTAATTAATATTAAATTTTTAAAATTTTATTGTTAAATATATTGCATTAAAAACATCGAATTTATGAAATTAGCGGAAATTGAAATCTAAATCATTTTATGAGAAAATAAAGTCACATATTTTAAGTGGAATACGATTTTCAATTGTATAAAAATTGAAATTTTTTAAAACTCAGTAATAATATAATTTTATTTTGAATATCAATAAAACATTTAATTGAATATATATATGATTAAAATAATTAATTAAAGCAATAAACAATTACAGAGAAAAAAGATAATTTGTTATACAAGCTTTTAATTATATCCTTAAATCTAAATTCAATTCATTGCACGAGAATCCCAAACCAGAATCTTCAACATTCAGTTAATGATTATTTTATATTTGGATAATATTTTTAAAATATATTAATAAACTTATAATATTTGTATATAATGTGTATAATAATAAGTTAAAATCAAACTGAAAATTTTTTAGACTAATTTTCATTTGATTAATTAATTAATTAGAAAGACAAAAGTGTGACATATAATAAACATAATAAACTTTGAACCAGAATTATTTTTCTAATAAGCTTTTTGAATATATAGATAAAGCTATACTTTCAAATTATTAAACCATCTTTTTTAAAATAGGTTTCTCTTTTATGTTAATTTTAATCTATGAGATAAATACTTGAAATTAATAACAATATAACTTTAGACATAATAGTAATATTTTTTTACATATTTGAAGCATATATATTAATCACAATAATGATTCGGTTTAACTTTTCACAAATTAGTATTAATTAATTATAAAGGTTTAAAAATAGTTATAGTTCGCTAAATCTTTGCAAATTTTGCAAGTTTTTATATTTGATAATAATTAAAATAAATATAAACTTATGATTTCACGTGTAATTAGAAATCATAAAATTAAAACTGTTATAACATGTCATAATTTGAACACAATTAGAACTTACGAAGTTAATTCAAAGTGGGCTATGAATGGATACAACATATATATGGTCTCAAATTAAAGGTAATGAAGAGTTGAATCGAATGCTAAAGGAATTTTTAAGAAATATGATGACTGAGAGAATATATGATGTTTTAAAGTTTACCAAATCTGAGATATATAGCATCATATATATTTTTGAAATCTCAGCCATTATATTTTTGAAAAATTGTTTTTTTATTCGAATGCATTCTGCATGAGCTTTAATTTAATAACACATTTTCTTTGGTGTCTTATAGACAAAACTCATTATAGCTACAAATTTGAAAACATTTAAAACATCATATCTCCTCTGCCATCGTATTTTCGAAAATTTCTTGTTCAATTCGATTGTTCTATTCATAAGCTTTAATTTGATGCCATATTTAGCTTAGTACAGTCATAGTCATATTCATTGCATATGAACACATGAACAAGTTTATGATTACAATGTTATACATTCAACTCTATGCCTAATAGAAAATTATCAGACAATCAGTTTAAACATATTAGGCATAGAGTTGAATGTATAACATTGTGATCATAAATTTGTTGATGTGTTGCAGACAATATGCAATGAATATGACTATCACTGTACTGTTTCTATCTGAAAAAAGCGAAAGTTTCTATAATGCTTTGCACCTAGGGCAGTGGCTCGATAGGTAGAGTTTCACCCTTGAGCCACACAGGTTGCGGTTTCGATCCCTTCACCTGACATATTAAAACTAAAAAATTTTTTCTGCCCTTTCCAAACTATACAATAATAAGTTAAAACTAAAAAAATTTTTCTGCCCTTTCCAAACTATACAATAATAAGTTAAAACTAAAAAGTTTTTTCTGCCCCTTCCAAACTATACAATAATAAGTTAAAACCAAAAAGTTTTTTCTGCCCTTTCCGAACTATACAAAAGTTCGTAATTGTTAAACGTTGTTAAAACACGTTCTCACAGAATATCAGCAATTTGTTGAGTGAACAACGTGTATAAATAACAATAAATTGAAAATTCAAATTTCATGCATGAAACATATAAATATTGTATATACATAATTAAACATAACTTTGATTTGTCTATTTTAAATTAATAATTTAGGAAGAAATAAATTTATTAAGCGTCGTGAGTCTAGTATCGAGACAATGACCCTCACCCACATAATAAATCCTATTGTTTAATTTAGATAATTAATCTATATTTAAAAGGATATAAATAATAAGCTTAGTTTTCCCTTTTCTTCTCCGTCAATCAATTAAACATAAATCTTATAATATTAGAAAATTTTGAATTCTTATATTCTTAAGAAAAATGTGTGAATAAAGAATTATTAAAACAGTAAAGACTTAAATGAAATATGCTATTAATTTCAATAAAATGTATGCTTAATTTTGAATAAGTTCAGAAACTTTTTCAAGATTATCAGCTATTTATAGATATACTATCACTAATCCATTCTTTTACACCATGTAATCGTTGACATGTATTGGGCTCTCAGATAAGTTTTAAGTGTAACAAATTGATGACATTAATGGCATTTACATTATTCATGTTAACCACAAAATGATATAAATGCAATTTTACAAACACTCTTTTAGACAATATATTGATTTTATGCGATAAGTAGTTTTAATTTATTAAATGTTTAGTGTTTTCTTTTTCAAGTCAAATAATTGATAATTAATGTCAATATTTAGTACCTCTGCCAGTGCCGTAACCAGGATTTTTTGCTTTGGGGCTAAAATTTCAAAATTCTCTTTTTTTAGTTTCAATACAGTTATTGTACAGTCGAACCCGTTTATAACGAACAGGTCGATGCAGCCAAAAGTGCGAGTTATAACCGGGATTCGTTATAAGTGTCCACTTTTTAAAGAAGTCTAAGGGACTCTTTGGGAAGTCTAGAAGTCTAAGGGAAGTCTAAGTGCATACAATCTGATTCGTTATAAGCGGGTATTCGTTATATCCGAGTTCTTTATAAACGGATTCGACTGTATTAACTTTTTCAATACAAACAGATCTACACTTAATGAATGAAATCCTTAGGGGGGCTATAGCACCCTAGCCCCCCATTGGGTACGGTTGTGACCTCTGCTATAAATATAAATTATAAAATTTTCATACCAATAAAGTTTATTGGGCTTTCCAATTGACTGAAATATGTAAAGCATTTTCCTTTATTATTAGCAAATCTTTCGATAGGCTCTACAACATCTCTACAGTTGATAGCAAGTGATTCATTGATTGTTTTGCTGCTGTTTTTCCATTTTGTTGGCCAATAATTCAAAGTACAATTAAAAGTGTCCGCTTCTGTTGGACTCAGATCTGTCCAATTCAGTGACTCTAACGCTTTGTCCAAATAGGCGATCAGAATATTCTTTTTCTCATTTTCATCATTAGCTTCACTTATCTTCGTCTCTAATTCGGGGTATTTTTGGATCAGTTTCTGTCGGTCGACAACTGCTGGCAAACAAATAGTGAAAGATGGGAACTGATTGACACTTCCATATTCATAATGAATAGTAACAATGGTATTGTATTCATAATATAATCGAAGTAATTGTATTGCTTCACTTAATAAGAATATAACTGCCGATAGAATGACTATCAATTTGAGAGCGAATCTCATTTTATTGCACTTATAATTACTTGTAGTAATTTGTTGTTCACTTTGTTCTTCAATGCTATTCATAACTTATCAAAAAAGAGACTTATATTTTGTCATCACTTCAATAAAGTGAATACATTTTTTACTTGCATTCAAATAAATAAAATTTCAACGCAATAAAAGATAAGTTGATGTTAATGAGAGTCAGAGACGTAACCCATAACTTACTGATAAACAATTAAATGAATTTAAGTTTTTGGAAATATACTTAATTTAAATTATTTTAATTTAAAATATTTAAGTTTATTCTTTTTATTTTTCATGGATTTGAGAAACAAATTATTAGAATTACTATAAAATAATGTGAAACAAAGAGTGTCCGCAACTGTAGCCAAAAGAGCAGTGTCTTGTTGTGGTTACGATGAACTTCGCTTACAGTTCAGCTAATGTTGAATTTATTGCAAACAATCTGATCTCTTATAGTAATATATTATTTACGCACTTTTAATAAAGTCAGACATAGTATTGATCAACCGAACTCTCGAGACTTGTTTTTGACAATTTTTAATTTAATTGCTTTAAAAATTTCAAATCGAAATTTAATAATTGTATATTATTTTCAAATTTAAATTTAATTTCTTGATTATAAAACTAAATAAATGTTAACACATATTTTGCAACTCAAGACTTGAGGATCTAATTGATCTAAAGTCTATCACTAGTCTGTCCATTAGTTAGTCGTTATATAAAGCATATACTAGTTCTATACTATTATTAAATGAAATTTGTTGATAGTTTATCATTATTATATGTATGTGATAGTCATAATACAGTAGTCGTATCGATACAATTAGAAGATATCTCCATTTGTTGTGTCAAAGAATAGTTCGACTAGAGTTTGAGTTAATATACTGTTAATAATACGTTAGTATATCATAGAATTGTGTTGTTTAAACTTCACTCTACACCCGTTGCTTCGCAACTCTAAATCTTATTCAAAAGTTTAAGCCATTGTTTAATAGAGAGCATCGTATTTTCGCCACTTTATATACTAAATCTTACCTATGCATATAGTCTAAAATTTAATGTTATTTAATATGTTATTTAAACATTTAGAAGCTTTGTTCAAAAATGTATTTCAATCGCAGCTTTAACTTTTTTAGACCTATTCTGCTTAAAATTGATTGTGACTGACGAATACACTCATCATTAATTGTTACACATTGTTATTGCACAAACTTATTGTTAAAAAATAATAAAATTTTGGAAAGATTACAACATAAAAATAATTAATTTTTTTATTTTGCACAAAGAATTA
>JAUJYU010000300.1:0-14776 GCA_033995675.1 Nothrus silvestris
AGTAATATATATAAACTAGTGACTGGCCCGTTCAAAATTGAACGGTGAGAGGTCAGTGGCCATTTCGGGAGGGCAATACTTTAATAAGACACGGTTGCCCTCTGTTTGCTAAACAAAAAACATTTTTTCCCATAGAAAACCATTAGTTTGGTAACTTTCCGCCGTAACTTGGTCACTGGCCACTTTTCGGGAAAATAAATGGCCAGCGTCCACGCTTCGGGTGATTGCTTCATTAAAGTATAGTTTTTATAAGTATTACGTATTCATAAATAAATAGCCGTATTATTAATTGGGAATAATTGGAAATATATTTTTTACAATATTTGAAATGCATGTCTATTAAGCAATTATTATAATAAATGAAAATTAATTTACGATAAATTATAGAAATTATACAAAACAAAACAAAATAATTAAAATAACAAAACACTATTAATATCTGCTAATATTAATACAAAGTTTAAGGCATATCTCATTATAGTTTATTATAATTGAGTTATAAATGCGATCCATGTTTTAAATATAGATTAACTCGAATGAAGTTGAGCTCAGTTTGAAAACATTTAATACATTGACTTTTTGTAAACTTTTTTCTCATTCTATAGAGAAATAGTTGTGTCCGACTCTGGTTGTGATCTCTGACCCTGTTATGATCTCTGACCCTCTGTTATGATCTGATAGTGGTTCCAATAATATATTATTTGGTCATATCATGAGTGATAGCTCTGTATAATAGCCATTAAATACAAATTGCGAACAAATTGGTTATCATAAATAGCTTACAGAATGTAATACAGTATATAATACAGTATGTAATACAGTATACAATACAGTATATGTAAGCTATGCTAATATTAAAAATAGAGAATGTATTAATGCATGCATTTATAGCTATCAATGCATTCTTCGCCTTCTCTTCCACAACATATTCGCTGACGAAAGACTTGAATTATAAGAAGAAGAAGAAGATGGAGTCAACCCCATAGTCAAGAAGGGGTTGATAGTTGAGGGAACAGCAAAATCAATGGGTCTGTTGGAGTGGTTGTGATGTCTTTGCCTGCTATTAGTCTTATTGGTTTTGGCGATGACTTCATAGAAGTCACTTTGTTCGTCGTCACCGTCGAAGTCGACGTCAGAGTTGTACTCATCCTCGGACTCACTCAAAGACGAGGTTTCGCTCAAAGCGTTGTCGCACTCCATCTGAATGCCATTGACTGAAGAGTTGGTGTTTGAGCTGTGATTGGACTCAGAAATAGTGGAACTTCTCTTACGTTTTCCGGTATATGAAGACGAATGTAATTGCATTTGAAGACGAACTTTGTTGGTCTGATTCGGACACAAAGTCTTACTCAAGTGGTTGTGCTTTTTGTTATTCCTCTTCCCCTTTCGGGCAGACAATTGACTCATTTTGTTATTAATCCCAGAGTTTGTCTCGTCGTCTGATTCAGAATCAGATAATATCAAGAGTTTGGATCTGATCAGAATCGAAGCCGTTCGAGTCACTGCTTGTTTGTGGTGCGGCTTCACTGACCTCATCTGCGGGTCTTTCTGAGGATTCATGTATTGGTCGATCGAATTTATGTCTATATCAATGTTGCAATCGTTCGAAGTACTGTTGAGTCCATTGTCCACATCTATCATAGCACTACTCAACTCATCCACCAATTCATCCATAACTGCATTCATTTAGGGTTTCAATTGTGGACTCAATTATGAAAACTATTTAATTATTAAATCATTCAGATGTTAATAATTAATTTTTGCCTTCTTTGCACACTTTTAGGTTAAGGTATAGTTTAAAAAAAGGTTTCCTTTATTATTGAAATAAACCTTATACGGTATGGTGTTCTTGAATGTTATTAACTTAAGTGCCTTATAATACTCTTGAGCCTTAATTAACAGTTGGACAGCACTCTATTCTGAGCAAAAGTTTTTTTCATTAATATTTAACCGATTTGCACACATTATATTCAGTCCATTGTATTTTCTTAATATCAAATGATAGGTTTGATGTGAAAACATATTTTGCTTCATTAGTTTGAAAGTGCGATTGTCCTGAGAGTCAGTTCCTTAAAATATCATTTAAACAAAAATTCATTATTATGTGCCTCATTCTCATACTTAATTTTAATTATCATTAAATGTTAAACAAAATAATAACATAAAATAGCTTTGCATTAGTTATGCATAAAGCAAATAAAGCCCGACAAAAAGGCAGCTAAACTTATAATGAAAAGTTAATTAAATCCTTTTTAAAAAAATATATCAAAAAGAGATACAATTTATGTGTTTAATGGTTAACTGCCAACTCCTTGTGGTCCAAACGGTGATGGCTTTTAGAATGGGAAATGTCTTTAATCGTCCGGTGTTTTAATAAAAGTCAAATATTATTGTAAAAACGAGTTATTCAAAGCTTTCAAAATTTTGTAAAATTTATTTTAAGAAAATGAATAATTTATTGATTAACATCTGGAAAAGTATTGTATTAACAAATTTAAAATTATTGGCCAATTGTAATATGTGAACAGTTTTGTACTGATATATAGATATTTTTTATAAATTCTAATTTTTTAAATTAAAATTTTAAAAATTTCATTAAATAAAGCAAATTGTTGTGATTTCTATTTGAATTTAATGCTAACTTTATTTTTATATAGACTTAAGTTAGAATAGATATAATTTGTTAAGTAATTGCTTTTAAATAACACTTTATTGACAAAGTATTGAAGTGAAAGTACTTAAAAGGTAATGATTACACAATGATTTATTATCAATGAATTTAAATTGTGAATTATTTCAGTCAACCCCTTTGAAACATGTTTATTAGAACATAAATTATGAAATTATGTGAAATTATTGACATTAAAGTATTGATATTATTAAATCATAACTATTAACATATTTTAAACATAAAAAAGGCTTAAGTTTGTGAGTTTAAATACCACGAATGAGTTATCTATGATGGTAAAGAAAATAAATTATCTCTTAATTTTCTTGTGTTTAAAACAGATATATATAGAATAACTAAAGTTTATCATCAGATCAAATACTTTGTAGTCTGGATTGTATAGATTATACGGAATAATTTTATTTGAAAACATGAATTGAATACCAAAATCGCAATTTATTTTCCACAAAAACATGTTTCAGCTCAATATAATATATTGCATATTAGTTTGTTTTAGGGAATAAAGGGTGTGAAACACGAAATTTGGTAAAAACCATAATTTCGTGATAAAAATAATAGCTAAATACTATCAATTATTAAAAATAATAGTTATTAGCGAATCTTCAATCAAATAAATTTAGGCTAATTTTAGATTAATTTGATTTAAACGTCAAAACTCAATTAATTTGGGGAAAGGTTTAATATTTAGGAGCAGGTTTAGTGATTAATGTTTTTTTAATTATTAAGAATGTCTGAAATTTAATTTCAATTAACATATATATTAATTTTAAAATTGTTTGACTTTGGCTCACTTTTAATTTAAAATTAATATTCTAACAAATAAGTTATATATTCTATATTAGTATTGCAATGACAATTTGGTTCAATGCCAAACTTATTACTTTCGTTAACTTATTTGAATTTCATAAATTTCTAGAAAAATAAAAGATATTCAATGTTAAAAACTAAAACTAAGCTCCAGTTTCTATTACTTTTTAATTTCTAAACAATTTTTTAATAATATCTGGCTATAATTCATAAAATTCATGTTTAACACTTACTTTTTTCGAAACAAAAAAAGCGATTTTAATCTGAAATTCAGAGAATGACTTTGAAAAATTATTAACTTATTTAAAGAAAAATTAAATGCATACTTTTGTTTTTGGAATAGTTGCGTACAGTTGTGGAATTTAAATTATATTTATGAACTTTGTAGTAATTTTATAAGATTTAATTTGGATAAAGTGTTCATCAATATTTAAATTTAATATGAAGTTAAGTCACATTAAGTCAAATCAAATTAAATTTTGATCAAGAGTTGAGTTCGTAATAGAAAGAATTTTCCCACGAATTGATCAATTGTGATAGTTAAAGCCTTAAAGTTCAGGTAAAAATAAAAGGTTTAATTGATTTTGAGGGGCTGGTAAGTTGGGAATAAAAACCTTTTTTTGAATTTATACTGAGAAAGCTATTTGTTAAAGATAAATGACATTATACATCATGTTAAGTTAACATTGTTAAGTTGACATGATGTACAGCAGTGCTTCTCAAACTTTTTCACTTCAGGGCACACTTGGAGTATTTTGACAATTGCAGGCACACTAGAGGTCCAAATCGGGTGGGCTCGGGTTTGAGGTAAAAAACGTCGGGTCGGGTAGGGCGGGTTCTGACCATGCGGCTAAAATGGGTTAGTCCGATATTAATTCAAATTTACTTTTGGTTAAAGAGTATACTTTTGTTAGTGAACATCCGATTTATTTTGTAAAACGTAACAAAAAATCTAATTATTCTACTCTAATAAGCAGTGATGGACGTGCTCTGTGCTCGTGCTCGGAGAAAAATATTACATTTTTCAACTTATTTAATGCAGGCCATGTCTAAATGGGCATTATATGCTATAGAGCAAAAATTGGCAAACATGGACAAATTGTTTATTTTAAACAATATTTTATAAAAAATTCAATAATAAAATTCAATTGATCTCATCTAATTGGTCATACGCACCTAAATTTTCATATTTTGAATACCGGTAATAAATGAAACATATAAACTATTTATAATTAAAATATCACATTGCAAGAATTCTCTAGTAAATAAACTATTTTAAATAAACTATAGATATATTTGTTGAATTCGTATTGCCTAATAAAACATGTTAACACATTACATCTCATAACTTTAGAAATTAATGATCAGCTATGTAATTAACAGCTAAACATTTTTAAAAATAAAATGCATGCTTAGTTAACTATCATAACTGCAAAGAAAAGATCTTTTTTATTTATATTAATATTAGTAATTATTTTGTAATTTAAAATTTTCAACTTTAAAATCTTTCAATAAGGCATATAATTAGACAATAGCAAGAATGATAGCAAAGATTTTAGTGCTATTGATCAATCAAATCATATCGATTGAATTTTATAATTAAAAACTATTTCGATATAAAATATTTTTCAGAATAAACCATTTCTTGAAGTTTGGCAATTTTTGCTCATTTGCATATAATGCCCATTTAGATATGGCCTGCATTAAATAAGTTGAAAAATGTAATATGTTTGAAAATTTTCGTCGATATTCTAGATATCTATTAGAAAAACTTTCTCATCCTACATAGTGTTATCAAAAAAAATTTCAAGCTATTTGGGTTAAGGGACGGGGGTTAAATTAAATTCTGAAAGTCGATTTTTTTCTAACTTTTCAAAGGGAGTCAAATTTTCAAAAATTCATAACTCAAAAACTATAAGAGATAAAGAAAAAATAAAAAATACGTCAAATTGAGTTTTTATGAGTTCTATAATTATAACTTATTCAAATCTCAAAAATTCAAACTTTATGAAAGTACATATACCACTTTGTACAAAAATCTACTTCAACATGAAATGTTACGAATTTTCTGAATATGTTTCCAAAAATGAAAATATATTAAAAGCAGCTAAATCAAATTCAAAATGTAAATTTGTTAATTAATATTTATCAATTTTAATTTGTACTAATTAATTGTAGCTTTAATTAATAAATATCCTATTTTTGACGAATTACTGGCTTTATTATTTGCATTATTTATGTTGGGGGCCAATTAATTTGAGAATAACTCCTCCCACACTGGAATGTATACGTTTTATGTAAATGAACCATTTCTCCCGTTTTTGGGTCGAGCTAACCTGGCACCCCTATATGTATTAGAGCAGGAAATCGGACGGGCTCGGATTTGTGGTAAAATAGTTGGGTTCGGGCCGAGCGGCTAAAATGGATGAGCCCGATATTAATTTAAGTTTACTTTTGGTTAAAGAGTATATGTTTGTTAGTGGACATCACATTTATTTGGTAAAACCTAATAAAAACTAATTATTATACTCTAATAAGCAATATTAATGAAAGTAAACAATATTTGTACAGACAAAGTCAATATTCCTTTCCTCTTATCTTATTAATCCTTTTGATAAGTCTTTTTTGATAAGATATAATTTTATGATAAAGTCTTTATTAAAATGTGAATCTGATATGACTTATATATTTTCCAAAATTTGTATCAGATTCACATTTTGATAAAGACTTTGTCATAAAATTATATCTTATCAAAAAAAGTCTTACCAAAAGGATTAATTAATAAGATAAGAGGAAAGGAATATTGACTTTGTCTGTACGTTAAAACTTATTAACAAGTCTACAAGTAGCTATGATTTAAACTTGTTTTTATTTTTCGAGCACATCGACCGGCTTGCACATCGGGCGGGCTTGCATTTTTATAGCGTTTGGCTCGAGTTGGGCTGGCCTACAGCGATAAACTTTCGGGTGTTTCGGGACTGTGAATTTAGGCTTGATTTCTAGGTCTAGTCTAAGGTAAAATCAAAGCATATATTTAATGAATAAAGTGAGAAGTTATGTTTTTTCTCACCCTAGAGGGGATAAGTTTTTTTAACTCGACGAGACGAGTCAAAAAAATCACTTCCCTAAGAGGGGTATCCTTGCACAGGTCTCGTTATAACTTATAGGTAGAGATGGGGGAACTTGGGTTTATTGAAATTAAACTCATAAAACCAGCTTCCCGATGTTCGAATCAAAGCTTATTTCAGGCTTTTACATACAATTAGATTTTTAGGCTTTTATTACAATGCAAAATCTTCACATATTCAGCTTTTCAACTACTTTGCGAATTTACAGCTCAAAATTTAAGCTGGAGGTTATAAATTTGAGCTTTGAAATTAGTTTAAAATTGATTTACCATTGTATTTAACATCCTAGACATAGAAAATAGCTAACCAAATTATAAACTAATATTTTTGAGTACAATTAACTTAACAAAATTGGAAAATTAAACCAATAAAACTATGCTTTTAGCTAGTGTTGGGTCAGTTCCAGTTTTTTGAATTCAGTTCCTTTCCTATTCTATTCTGAAAAAATGATTTAATTCGAATTCCGTTTCTATTCTATTCCACAGAACTGAAACAACACTAACTTAGTTTTATCATTGTTTTTCATGAAAAAATTAAACACAAGTTTGAAAAGTTTGATTTGAGTTTTCTTTCATAAAAGTTCTCATTGAAGAGAACACGTGATTCGGATTAGAATTTATATAATTTTCATTGAATATAGACTTAAAATTAAATCTCAAAAATAAACTAAAATTATGTCTAAAAGCGAGAAATCGTAACATATTTGGTGAAACGAGAAAATCTGGAGTAAACTAGGATTTCCGGGACATTTAATATTGGTTGAAATTCAACATTTATACGTCAAATCGTCTAAATATAATTAATTGTCGCTGTTTTCTAAAAGAGATGAAACCAGAACTGGGGCTCTACTAGTTATTAATTAAACTAAAACACGCTCCGTCTATATAATAATAAATCTTTAAGAATTTTTCCTGTAAATAGTGTATATATAAATCAGATCTGGCCATACTGTGGCCACGAGCCATAAATTCCTCGTTAGAAATTTGAACAATGAATGTCATGCTATCAGTAGTATTAAGCAGAGTATTTCTGTATATATCCATATACTGTATATTATACTGTGAATATGTTTTTCGGCGTATTGCAAAAGTTCAATTCGGCCGAAATATTCGGCGTAAGACATAAACCGAATGATTTACGTAAAATTCGGCCGAAATATTCGGTGCAAAAAATTTTATTGTATTTATAATACACATTATTTTGCATTTTGAGTTATAAATCAGTAATAGATTTTATAATATAGTAATAAGTTTAAAATTAATACACAAAATGTATATAATTAATAATCATGAAGTCTTTTCCCGATATCTCCATTGAAGTATAGCATGATTTGTATTTTCAAAGTCTCAGAATTGATACGATTAATGAATATATGAAAAAATGTGTTTATAATTTGCTACGAACGGTTTATTCGGTGTGAAACTTAAGCTACGCCGAATATTTTTTTTCAAATTCGGCGTCAATATTCGGTAAAATTGGGCTTACGCCGAAAAATATATTCACTAATTATACAGTACTATTCCATAAAAGGATTTAACAGAACAATTTTTTTTCATATGTGTTTCATATGTATTGCTGTTACAGCTAGAGTACAACTACAGTAAAACTACAGTACAACTACAGTAAAACTACAGTACAACTACAGTAGTGCTCATCGAATAATCATCCAAAATATTAATATGGTTTAAAGATTTTCAAGTTTTATTAATATAGTGTCTAATTAGTAATTAATACGATACCAATAATTATTATGGAAAATCTTTTCTAAAATTTAATTTTATTTATAAATAGTTTACAATATAAGTTCGCGTTTCATCTAAAATATATTTAACTCTTAACCCCAATATAGCTATTAAGACACTTAAGAAGACATTTTTAAATAATTTATCACAAAATTAAATAACAATAGTAATAGTAAGGAATGGGGCGAAAAATATCAGTTTTGATTTTAAATAGAGATTCATCTTTTGCAGAATATTTATCATTAAAAGTTGTTCTCTTAAGGTTTGTCACAAGTACTGAAAGAACACAAACATTACTAAAGCTGAGCTTTAATACAAAAGTCACTTATTATAAGATATAACTTATAATTTATAACAGTTAAACATCACTCAGACTGTTATCAAACTTTTATGTATTCCTGAATGGATTGCTAATTGAGTTTTCAGTACGAATTGCACACAATATGCATAACTAAAGCACATTAAAGCCTAAAACAGGTTTAATAACTAATGTTTTATATATGGCCAGTACTGAAATGTTGAGCTAATATTTTAGGTTTTTTACCGAATCCGACGCCATTCTCTAATACAACGCCGAACACTACTTTTCCATTTAAATTCATTCTTGGTTTTGGCATCAAAGGAAGAAGTAAAGTTTTAAATATGCCCATAGGGCTGGTCATCAACTGTCCGCCCCCACCCATGGGTCCACCTCCGAAACTGAGTTGAACGCCAGGAGTTTCAGGTGCATAAGCAGAATGTCCTCTCTGTTCGAACTGATACGGAACTGCATGTGACTCTTGAGGCACATGACTTTCTCCGCCAAGATTTAAACTGATCGCACGATTATTTGGTTCATTTGATTCAAACTGAAGAGGTTGAAGAGGTTGAAGAGGTGGCACTTTTGGACCAGTCTTTGGTATCGGAAGAATGCTGTTGAAAAGTTTTCCGAGTTTAAAACTATTTTTTATCTTTTGGGCGATATTTGGCTGCTCTTGTATTACAGGCTTTGCTATTAAAATTGGTTGAGGTTGAGGTGGAGGGGGTGGAGGTGGAGGTGGATCTTGAGTATGTATTTGTTGAGGTTGAAATTGTGGTTCAGAATTGAATTGCATTCCCATATTGGAAGACATTTCTTGATGAGATCCCAACATTTGTTGATGTTGTGGATTAATATGTGATGAATGCATAGAAGATGAAGCAAACATACCAGGGTATGGTTGTTGTTGCGGTAGTGGATTAGGTGGAGGAGGAGGTGGTTGTGGGGGACCTTGTGGGGGTCCAACATAGTCTCTTGGTGGCGATGGCTGCCAACCTGAGTTATCCATTTGGTTGCTATTTTGATAGTAAGAATTGGTAGCGATTCCATGGTATGATCGTTCTGGACTCTGAGAATGTGACCCATAATTATGTGTTGGCGAATATTCGTAACTATATTCTGGATTTTCCTCATATTTATAAGTTTGTCTATAAGGCATTGCGTGATTATTCCTAGATTTGTATACATTATCTCTAAAAGAGCTTTCCATCAAAAGTTCGTGATCTGTAGACTGTTTGAGGAAATGCTTTTGCTGTTTTTCTAGTCTTTCCACTTTGTCTAATATAAATTCCAACTCTCTTTGTCTTATTTTTGATTTTAAATATTCGATTTGCGCCGGACTTAAAGTTGTCGTCGGAATTGATGTCGTAGTACTTGTTGTGGTTGTAGTTGTACTTGTTTTTGACGCTTTTAACGATGTTTTACGAGATCGCGTGCGGGGTTTGGCAGCAATCGGTTTCTTTGATGTTGAAGTTGTGCCTATTGTAGTGGTTGAAGGAGTTGTAGTCGTCGTAGATTTCTTTGGCTTTATTGAAATCGTCTTTATTTTAGCCTTTTTTGGTCTCATCGTTGAAATTGCATTCTCTGATAATTTCAAACTCATTGACTGAATCCGTGCTCGCATTGGCCTTAGAGTTGTTCGCCTTATCTGAGGTTTAGTTGTGGTGGTAGTGGTTGTAGCTTTAGTCGATGTTGAAGAAGCGGCAGTGGTGGTGGTCGTTGAGGTTGAGGTTGTTTTAGCTTTTTTATGATCGGCCACCGGCGCCACAACAACTATTTGTGGAACATTCACTTCTTTAGGATTGAGTACTTTTCTTTGAGCCACGAGTCGGTCAATCACTTCTGCCACATGTGTTCCCATCAAAGTCTTTCTAATCTTTTCTAAATCTAATGTCGTAGAGATTGGCTTTTTGGTGGTGGGAAAGTTGTCAACTACTAATTCCTCGTCTCCTTCGTCTTCATCGACATCTAAATAATTCATTATATAATTTGCATTTAGAGAATGTTTGCCTAACATTTAGTTATAAAGCTTTAATATTATGAAAACTCGCCTAATATGAAAGTATTATCTTTCTTTCTGTCATCATAATTATGAACAATGTTATGAGGAGTCATCTTATCGTTGAGTATTTTATTGGTTTGTTCCTCTTTGACGATCTCTCGCATGAGTGCTGTCTCTGAATTGCTTACAAGTGATTTACTCGAATCACCAATTCTTTTGTTAATTCGATTTATTGAAAAATCGTCAGAATTGTCAAAATTCTGTATTTGATAATCAAATAAAGAATTTCATTAAGAATTGTAATTATTTAGTGATAAGAACTTTTTTGGTGATAAAAACTTTTTTAGTGATAAAAATATGAACGATAGCAAAGATTTTCCTAAATTTCCATTGACCTCAATTAGAATGAGGACTGAATGAGGACACCCTTCGCTTTTGTCACTCTAATTTAGATCTCTCTCCACATTAATGTTATTAAATGTCATTTACATTCAATTTGATAACCGGAATACGCAATATGTTTATATTGATATCATATTAACAAAACTGCATAACTCTAGCGATACTTTAAAAACTTAAAAGTTAAGACAATACTCAAGATTTTGAAGTTAACCAGTTTTATGTATTTTTGTTTATATGATTGGAATTGGTATTCTAAAAATAGTTGTATAAACTTATACAATAGTTTTTACAATTGAAATATAGAATTTTGTATAGGTTTAGTTGTGATTCCTATGATTCCGTCTGAACTTGACCTCAAATCATGCAATCATATGCTGATTCGCACCTACTTTCAAATCCCCCGAGCGATCAAGCAATGAAGCGATGACCTAACTTTAACTCATCTTCATATGAATGTAGATTGACTATTGACGCGATCAATGCACGAAACTTACATAACTTGTAATTTTTGCTCATAAATATAGTACGCTTCCAATCAAGGGGAGGGGAGTCGAGCGAAAGTGAACGGAAGCGTACAGGTGGGTAGGGGTTATAAGGTAAGAGAAGGCGTCATTTATTGTTCAATTGTAATCATTTCAATTTTGTTAATCTCTTAAACCGTGAAAATCCTTCCATGCGATTTAACTACTATTGTACTTAACAATAAGATAAATAAGTTGGTTAAGTGCGTGTTCAATGTTTTGAGTTACGCTTTTCACACATATTGTTAGTATTCTATGCAATTAGTCGTCTTAAACTCCACAAAACTAGGGATCGAATATATTATAAAACTAGGGATCGAATATATTATATTTGGCGATTGATCGTATTTGGTAAATAATTATTTCTATGTCAATATATTAATAAAATAGCTAAATAACAAATAATTATAGTTTTATTGAATACAGTAAAAATTCTAGGATTAGGGATATATAAAAGAGTGAATACTATGTGAATGACCCATATGCTTTTAACATGTTAATGTTAATGAAAATAGTATTGCTGTAATGACATGAAATGGAATTGTTAGATTTAGTATTACACTACCTGATTTAATCTCAGTGTCGAGATTTCATTGTTCTTTCGGGCAGCAGCTCTTTTAGCCCCCATCACCACTTCGGCACTGATAGCCCACGCGATAACTCCTTGAAGCAAAATTAATTTAACTTTAATAAAAAACTAATAATACAAACTAAGTTCAATCAAATTATCGATAATATAAGGCAGATATATAATAACGCATAAATATAAACTAAATCGTTAAGAGATCGTGTCAGCTAATGATACTAATGTTTTGAATAAGTTCAAAATAGAATGATAAATAAATTTTTAATAATTATAGCTTAATGGATAATGGATTAGAGTCTGGTCATTAGATGTCTGGATTAAAATCTCGTTATTAAATCAAATTTCAAAATGATTAAAGTTTGTAAAAAGTTTTCAATCAAATCAAGACAATCATTTAGGAATATAATTTAGTTTATAACTACATTTTAATAGAAGGAATAATCTATAATTTTAAATTCCGTTGATTATTATAGTTTTAATAAAAATGAAAAAATTACTGATTATCAATTAATGAGGTTAAAATGCATTTTGTTAACTGCATTCTCAGACTTGGTTCATTCCCTCCAGTAATAAAAGACTAAAATCTATTTTTATGATTAAGATTATTATACTCTACATTATATAATACTTGATAATGAATCAATGGCGTATCAATAAATGTTAGTAAAAAGATTTTTTGTGCTCTATTTCTTAAGTTTACATACGAGTGAACACATTTATCTTTAAAACTTTTCCTTAAATAAAGCTTTTAGGAGAATATAATGAAATTCCGGTTAAACATAATTTGGAGTTGAAATATATATAAAGTACCGGTATATGTATGAAAGTTAAGAAGTATTGCAATACTAGTATAATTATATAGTGAATATAAAATTACTTACCGATGATGGCTGCTAAAGCTGGTAATAATAAACATAGTGAGATAATCCATCTCATTCTTCCTCTGCTTTTATTAACATTCAAACTCCAAATGTAACGAAAACTAATATTGTGTGAAATGGCTGAAGAAGCTTTGCTTCTCTATTAAATGTGGACATTTTCATCTCCCAGAGACCTACTTTTGAGTTCTACCTTATGTCAACTTGTTTTTTGTTGCCCCACCTCAAGGCATTTCTCTCATCCATTCAAAAAAGAAGTTTGGCCGCGCAACCTATTTTGCAGTCTATGCTGTCAATAATTGATCTCATTTGATCATCAAATTTGTATTAGTGTATTTTGCTTCTGCCCAACACTTTCAATAAAAAATGATCTTTTATTTAACTCTTAGTTGAGAGAATTTTCCAAGTTTTTACTCCCATTCCAAGTTTATTAAAACATTAAAAAGTTCCATTTATTAGAAATCAATGATAGCATAGGCTCCAGGCTAGAATCAATTCATCTTTATTAGCTTCAGGCTCTGCAAAATTAGAGCCGGCTCAGCGGGATCAAGCCCAGAGACCTTGAGTACAGACTCTGTTCCAGGTTCCAGCATTACATTTATCTAAAAACTTAATTTTCATATTTTGAATAAGTTTAGGCTAAAATAAACTGTAAAATAAATTTTTATTTTCAATAGTTGACTAAGAATTCATGGAAATTAGCTCTTTTTGATGCAACTCTATTGAGAGTGTTTTATTGAAGTCAAATAAATTCAAAATAAGTTAATGATTTAATTTAACAAATAAATATGTTTATTTTATGTATGAATGAATACAGTATGTTCTTATAGATCCTAATCCTGTTATTGATGAGAGTAATGCTTCTATAGTATTGTTATAATTGATTCAGAAAGTGATTCAAAACGATGTTAAACTTATCCTAAAGAAAAATAAACTATTTCGCTAATTCAAACGATAATTAAGACAATAGAGTCTGTGGTTAAACAGACTCTGGGTATTATTTACAATTAAATTTAAGATAATGACTCATCTTATATAAAAGCTAAGTAAACTCATTGTAAAATGAGTGGCTTCTGTCACAGACCATACAGTTTTATTCAGGCTCTTACAGGCTCTTTCTCAGAGTTTTCGAATCCATTGTTAGCGTTCATAATTTTTTTATATAAGAAAAGGTAAGTTAATATCCCTTAATATCATAAGTTTTAATTTTTATTATAATGCAATTATTGAAGGTTTGGAGTAATTCTGAAAGATTATGAGAACCTCCAACAATAACTCTTATTATTTTTGTAAATGTTCGCAATGAAAATAGATTTAAACGCTTTTGAACTTTCGACAAAATTCGTGTTAATCTCAGAACAGAGTTAAATAACCCAATTAAATAAGTTTTTAATTTCAAAGCGATAAATACAGTTTAATTAATAAAACCATTTATAGGAGTGTAAGTGAGACATACATAAAATGTGAACCAATCGCTCATTAACCGCTAGAATTAATGGAATGTATATACAGTCAATGACAATTATGCCGGACACGAATTTTCACCGTTTTAGATTTCTTACCATCAATAGTGGAAAGGCTAGAATCCTCTTTTCAGGAATAAATCTACTGCAGCAGCTACTTAAAAGATAACTGAATATGTGTAAAAATCTACTGCAGCAGCTACTTAAAAGATAACTGAATATGTGTAAAAATCTACTGCAGCAGCTACTTAAAAGATAAC
>JAUJYU010000301.1:0-14775 GCA_033995675.1 Nothrus silvestris
GATATATTAATATAGATTTAATACAGTATTCATACTAGAGGTTGATTTTTCCGAGTCTGTACTCTCGAATTTTTAAAAGTGTGGAATTAAATAAATATAATTTTTTACATTTTATTTTTAGCGCTATTTCTAAAATAGCATTTTATTTATCTAATCTCTTGAAACAATTATAGACTCTATTGATCATTATTTAAATTAATCTCACTTTAATTTACTAATAAAAATTGTAAAATTATAGTTAGAAAAATTAATTTTTCTAATGTTGTGTAATATAATATTTTAAATACATTTTATAAATATTCATTTTCATATCAAAACTTTTTAAAGCATTCTACTAATCCCAGGAACTAATCCCACTACTAATCCCACTCTTCAGTTGTGGCAAATAGTGTAACCTTATGGAACCTAAGATTTAGGGATCCAAACATTTACTTGAGTTTAATATCTTAGGTTAAAAATAGTTAATTTTAGAGCTTTTAATTTGTTTACTTAAAGTTATAACGATTTTCTTACGAATAATATTCAAATAAACTTTGACCTTAGATAAGTCTTTTTATATCATTAGATTAGAAAAGCAACAATTGATTTATCAATCAATTAGTTTTTTAAAAACACTTTTGCTTTTATTTGATTAATGGATTTCCTTTATTGATAAACTTGTGCTAATTGTCTATTCATATTGTTTGACAATTCTTATCGCAAAATATATTTTAATTGTTCGCTTCATTGCATACACATTTGAGCAGTTCTTCAGTTCACAAGTAGTGGATCCCAACTCAATCCCAACTCAATCCTAACTCAATCCCAAACAATCAAGTGTTGAACTTAATTGTAAAACTCTATCTCCACAAAAGTGACGCCTCTGTAGATCAATATTGATATATGACTGATATATGACTGTGAATAGGGTTAAGTACATGTTTATTACTGACATATTAATATTGATAACTTATCAGTGAATTTCTATAAGTGATTAATTATCTTATCTGTTAATATCTATTCATTTCATACAATTTATTGATTAATGAAATGCTATAATGAGCTCACTTTCAAACAATTTAACAAATTTTAGTTTAACTTAATTTCACTTTTAATGGATTTATCAAAATAGCAAACATTCAAACATTTAGCAAAAGTTTGCAATGAATCAAATTTTTGACTGACTTTTGAACGTATGAACGATTGCATCATTTGTTGACAAATATTTAATTGATGTGAAGACCGTTTGGAGGCCTTCGAGTCTGCTTTGAGTTGACCTCAAACTCAACTATCAGTTCCTTCTATTCAAACAAATAAAGTGTTTATAAAATAGATGTCAAACATTGTTTTCACAATAACATAAATGTGAACTTTGAAGTGACTGTTATTAGTTGTTGTTTTTTATTTAAGTTTGTTTTTTGTTTTTATTAATACGAAAATGAATGAAATGAAGAAATTATGGATTAAATTCATTAATTGTTCGCCAAATGATTTAAATGTAACACTTTTTTATTGATTTATTTAAAGTTTAAACTTTTGTTTTCATTTATTGATAAATATTTAAATATTAATGTAATGCAAATTAATTTAAATGTATTTACATTTTAACAATTTTTTAATTATTAATTTTAATTTTTAATTATTATAAATGGTTTCAATTGTTTGTTTAGCAAAAAAGAAAATGTTTGGACAACTTTTTGAACTATTGTTTGCATAAGAATAAAACAAATAATAGCAATAATAATAGGAATTGTGGATCCAATCAATTGTCAGTAATGGTCAGTATTGGAAATATACTCATTCATGAGTTTATGAGTGATGTCCACAATGTTTGCTCTCAATTGAGTGAATCAGACGACGACTCACTCGCAGTCATCACTTACTTGAGTGAAGGCATGGGTTGGAAACTCATTCAAGTCATTAATGACATTAACAAAAAGGACGCCCTTTTATATAACTGTGAATTATCTAATTTGTTAATACATTTATTGCCACTTCTTATTAAAGACAATCAGACTCTTAAGTCAAATAATAATTCAAATGCCATTTCCAATGAGTGTCAAACTTTTAGTTCATCACTCGAATGCTTCCAAACAATTAGTTTTATTCAATTAAAGCATAATTTGGATGAATTATTGAATCCCTCGAAAGTGAAATTATGGGTTAAGTCTAACAAATCTAACCTTAAATTTGAATCGCCTTTCAGTCAAGAGATGTCTGATAGCGATGACAGTGAAATCAAATTATTTAATATACACCTGAATAAGACACCGCTTATTCATGTAAATGATAACATGTTGTCATCGTTTGGATCTAATGTCTCATCGGATGAAGAATTAGATGAGAAAACGCCTGAATTGAATGAGAATGTGAATGATTCAGAATTGAAACATTTATCAAAACCAAATTGGATGGCATTGTTCACTAGTATTGTTGAGATATTAACAGAATTTGCTATTTATGAACAACAATCCCTAAAACAAGACAATGGCCGAGAGTTGTATAAATTGGTTCCGCGAGTCTCTCTTTGTATTGTACAAGAATTGTGTGATTCTCTTGTGATTCTCTATAAAACGATAAATGAGGACAATTGCCATTTATTGTCACTTATAAGTAAAGCCAAAATGTTATTATTGATCTCTTGCTGTACATTAAGCCGAACACCTTCTGGAGTGAAACTGTTTGAAAGCATGAGATTATGCCAACGATTATTCTCAATAATGAAACATTTATTGAGTGTACGTCATAGTGACGCCAACGTCGAAGTTTGTGATATTTTTAGTGGTTTAATATATTTATTTATAAGTATTTCTCAATATTTGAATAAAACCAAAGAATATGCTATTGTTTTAAAGCTGATTAGATTATTCACAAATCTCGAGGGGAATGAATTGCTCGCATTAATCGTATCATCAGAAACAACACAATTATCAGATATCAAGTCAATAGTCAGTGCACTTCAGCAATTGATAATCGGATTACAAAGAGCTAAAGTTCTATTCGTTCACAGAACCACTTGTATGAGAAAAAGACACTCTAAATGTGATTTAAGGCCAATTATGAGCCATCACAACGATATATTAGGAGCACAACTATCTCATAGCACGTCCAATAAGCTTCCGTACTGTTGCATATCATCTATTTATAACCTCTTGATATCAATTATTGGTCATACAAAGTGTGCATCAACGCAATCGTTTGTGTGCCATAATCTGGATCTGATAATAACCTGTTGTTGTAATTTTCGCGACGTTTTTGCAACGCTTTTACAATTTTCTGCTAAAATTGATTCAACACTTATTCGAAAAGATATCTTCAAAATAATTGAACACAATATCAGAACTCAAAAGAAACACATTAACCAAAATTGTCAATACTGTGAAAAATGCAGTTTAAAAGCCAAAAGAAATACTTTCATTGATTCATCTTTTAGCGAAGGCTATATTACTGATAATACCTGTTATGATTGTAATACCAATGAATCACATGATGGCTTTTCCACTCATTATAAAGCACTTCTCAATAGCGAAGATTTGATGATTAGGCAATCGGTTTGCAAACATCTCTGGAATATAATTAGTTATTGCAATGAGAATATGAAGTGCACT
This sequence comes from Nothrus silvestris, assembly GCA_033995675.1. Classification (NCBI taxonomy): domain Eukaryota; kingdom Metazoa; phylum Arthropoda; class Arachnida; order Sarcoptiformes; family Nothridae; genus Nothrus; species Nothrus silvestris. The sequence continues at coordinate 3,588 of JAUJYU010000301.1, forward strand.
CTTTTCAAGTTTGTTATAATGCCTGCATTTTTCAGTAGAGAAACGCCAAAAGATGTGATGGAACTTATACTACAACTTCTTAGCTCTTCCGTGAGTGACACCAGTGTTGCGAAAATGTTTATCAATTTTGGAGGTCTAACAAATTTAAGAGAACTATTAAAAGATGCAGATAATTGTTTGTTAGCAATTAATGTGATTGAAGTGCTTGTTATCAGTGAAACCAAGAATTACTTCAATATAAATCAAAGTGAGGATACATTTGAAGAAAGCTATCCTTCTTTATCAGCATTTTTGGATGTCATTTGTGAAGTGACCGATAAATGTGTTTTCCAAATAAAACTTTCCAATAGTCTTAATTCTAGTCTCGATTCAATCAATTTGATTAATGACGACGAACCTAATGATTGCCAAAATAGTCTCAACAAACTCATTGATCAATTATGTTATGTTTCAAGTTTGTGGTCCATTAATTTGAAATTAATTAACGTTTCAGCAGAATATTCGGATTATATCAAAAAGCCATCCATTCATTTAATAGACTCTATGTATAAGTTTTTTCTCATTACTTTTGACGCTTTAGTTAAAGAAATAGTTAATTTTGCGAATAATTCAGTGAATTCATTCACTGAAAATCGTGACGATTGGGTCAACACATTGATAGGTATCACCGAATTATTATTGTCCGCGTCTTTACAACTCTGTCCGTTTAGACTCTCTTCATGTGAGAAATTTATCGACAAAAACGAGATCATATCATTACTTAAGCATCAAATCAATGAACTCTATCAATACCGTTATAATTCAGATAAAAACCCTATAATGCAAATGTTGAATATGTTAATTAATTGCTCACTTAATACACCACAAGTTTCTAATAATATTGCAAAATCCAAAAGTAAATTTCATTCGAAGGATTCGTCGAGCGGTTCCGCTAAAGATTCTACAGAAGAGGAAGAAGAACGTAATGATAGTGGCTATGATGCAGATATTGAAAGCTCTGAGTTATCCAATTCTTTATTTATTGGTTTAACAAATAATAATTTTAGACAAATAAAAAGTATACCATTTTTGAAATATGGAGAATTGTGCAGAATTGTCATCGAATTTCTCACTTCACACAGAGATTCATTTGGAAGTGAAATTAATTTGCATAATATGTCGTCTATTATTATGAAACTCGTAAAGTATTGCAAAGAGAACTCTAGAAATCGTGAAATTTTATACAAAATCAATTTTATTACACTTCTGTTAACGGGATTTAGTTCTATACTCAAGTGTGGAGGAAACGAATTGAGAGCTCTCTTGTCAACAATTCTAGATTTGTTTATTGAAATTTCACACTTTAAGATCAGTTCAGTTGAACTAAAATTATTTTTCGATTTGTTTAAACAAAACAATTCTCAATTAGATTTATGTCTCAATGCTTTACACCGATTGCTATCTATTAAAAGTTATGAACGACATTCAAAACCACTTTATAGTTTGTGTTTTCCGTTTGAGCCAATTCTGATGTCTTCGTTAAACTCGGAATCAACGGACATGTCTTCCACTATTAGCCAAATTCGAAACAATATAGTTTACGACTCGACCACAAAACCGAATCAAATTAGTTGGAGTTCAATGGCTATAGCAATGCAATTACCAAAAGACGCAAATCCTCTCATTTCAGCGAACAAAACATTTTCAGTGGCGTTTTGGGCTTTTTTTGATAAACAAGTCTTGTTTAGTGAACAATCATTTGAAGAAAAATCTATTAATTCAGAAAAGTTGGATCAAAATTATTACTCATATTTTGGAGTTCATGAAAGTAGAAAATGTAATAAAAATCAAGACTTTATAATCCATATATTCTCCATTGCGTTCGACTATTCGACAATTGAAATCTGGTTTGACTTCCATTACAGTTGTTTTGTATATCGAATTTGTAAAAATATTAACGGAAAAAATATCATTTATGCCGAAGACATTCAATCAAATATCGGTAATCTTTTGGGAAAATGGCATCTCTTGAGGTTTAACTTCAAAGAAGTTTATTTAAAGCGATCTTCAGCTTCACTCTCCATATCTCATAGCATCGATGGAATGCCTGAACAATCAGTTAAACTAAACTATTCTAATGTAATAGCAAAACATCCACAATCAACGGCTGTATTGCTCGGAACTGTGCATAATATGTCATTTGGATGGAAATGTGGAAATTTGATGTTATTTAGAAATTCATTATCATTGGAGTCTACGCTCTACTTATATTGTTTGGGATCTGATTTTTCATGTTTTTCTGACTGCAAAACGAATGACAAAAACTGCTCAATAATAATACCTAAATGTTTGACTGACTCTAATTTTGTCGACATTTTGCCCACTTTTAGAGAATTATACAATTCTGACAAAAGTAAGAGTTTAGAAGAAAACATTATGATTGTGTATAAGCCTATGAAAATGGACCGATTCTTGATATATCCCAATCACTTCACCTCAAACACCTCATATCTTCCAAATTTAAACAAACTATCGTTCACTTCCATGCGCTTCACATCTAATACTTCACAATCAAATGATCCACAAATAACTGAACATAAAATTTTAGAATTTGGAAGATTGAAACCAACTTTTTATTATGGTATCCATAAGGCTATCTCTGATGCGGGCGGTATAGGAATATTTACTTTCCTTTTCGCTCATATTATCGACATCTCAAATGATGCAAAATTACAATCAAAATCACTTGAAATTCTCCTTAAAGTTTTTGAGTCTCACATTCAACACAGAGATAAGTTTATCAATCATTATGAAGGCCTTTCACTCATTGCATTCGTTTTGGAGAATCCAAAAGCTATAATATCTCTATCAATGTTAAGAAATTTTGTCCAATTTTCTGTTAGTAATTGTCAAACTAATGCTGTCATCACTTCAAGCGAAGGCTTCGCAACTTTAATAACTTCGTGGAAAGCTTGGCATAGAAGTGACACAACTGCAAAAGCTTTCTATCAAATATTATACTCACTCATCTCCTCAACAAATCCTTATAAAAACTTTAATATATTTCAAATGCAAAAGTCTAATACTTTACAATTAATGCTTCTTATGATTCAAGAAATGTATATTCACTTAAATGGTCGTAAAGATCTTCATCACTCCAAAGACTCTCTATTTATTATTTTGAAAATAATGAAGACTTTGATCGGAAGGCCTCCAGATATTTCTTTGTTAAGTGAAGTGTTTGATTGTATATTATTATTACATAAGGCAGAGTCTGCTTTCATAAGTCCGTCTCGAAATTCGTTTTTTTATTTATTTCCTTCCGTTTGGAATATGGATTCGGATTCTTCTCGAAGAACAAGTTTAATAAACTTCGAAAACATCGATTTCGATGAGTGGGAAATCATATCTGACGAAGAGATCTCCTCAACTGATGAAATCTTTGATGAGAGTCTCAACCAAATAACTTCTGGTTTGATTTCATTGATTGGAGATATAGTTGAATATATTTCAGATGACATCATTGACAAAGTTGTCGGTCCTATAATAAAGTTGGAATATTTGATCGTTTTGGCAAATAATAAGTCATGTCATGTCAGAGAGTGTGCTATGACTGCTATATATACGTGTTTAAAAAGATGCAAATCTCGAGAAGTTGTCAATCAATTTATCAAAACTAAAGGCTTTCATTTGCTGTCCAATCAATTACACAAATTTGCCGCTTCTGAAAAACTGTTAAATATCTGTTTCGGTACTCTCTTAGAAGTGAATGATTTATCAGAATTTTCATTAGAAGACACGTTGGAAATTAAGAAGTCATTCACTGCTATTGACACTGATTTATTCGCGCCATTGTTCGCAATATTACCCAAATGTACTCATGACATATCTTTATGTCACAACGCTTTGCAAACTTTCTACAAAATGATGTCTTCATTCAATATTGCATTCATTAAAACTCTTTATGAAAATGGATTACTAGAATGTATGGCAAAAGTTATCATTAATCATAATTCTTATAAAAGCAATTCCAAACCGGATTTAATGGATGGATACGAAGAGGATCTAATCAATACAGACATATATTATATATTAAATGAATTTTCGACCCTATTTTTTTGTGCCTCTGGAACTCATAATTACCAAATTTATTGCAATGGTTTACAATTCTATTCAGTTTTAGAGAGAAAAACGTTATCAACTAATAAGTTGGCGTTCAGGGAATGTCAAATTGCTATTTTCGAAGCAGCCTATGATAGCATCCAATATATTGCAGATGAAGCCAAAAATATTCCACACAAAAGTCCTAAACTTGGAATTGGTATGAATTTAGATGCAATATATTATTCCTTTCAATGACTATCATTATTATTTTGTGAATACTTTAATTGTTTGAATTGTTTCAGGTGTAAACACTGCTGAACTGTTTCTAAATATGTTTGTACTGCCAGAAGATAATTATGAAAGCGGATCACTTACCGGAGCTAACGATGCTTTTGACTCCACTTCTTTCACAAGTTTTGATAATTCAGAGAGAATTAAAAATAACTCAAACAAAATATCACTTCAAAGCAAAGAAATCATTGATAGATTCAAGGATTTAATAATTAAATCAATTGATTATATATTATTTAAAGGTAAACATTTATCATATAAATAAGTGATACAGTAAAACCTCCTTATCTTAAACATACAGTTAAGTAGTTTTGAAAAAAGTAAAAACAAGCCCTGATTTCCTATGGATTTAACTGCATTGATTTTAAAAACCACTTAACTGCACGTTCAAAATAGAGAGGATTAACTGTATAAACAATTTTTGACTTAAGAAAAGTTTATATTGAATTTTCAGGTGAAGATTGTGTTATTAGTGAAAAAGAAAAATATTTTTCTCGCAGTGTTTTACATATTTTATCGCAAATAATGGAAGTGATTTGTTTGGACAACAAAACTAACAAAAAGACTCTTTGGGTTAATATTCTAAGGCATTGTAGAGATACTATCAAATCACAAATATCAAGACTCGCTCTCTACTTATTATCTCCTTTGCAAACAACTGAAGAGAGAAACTTCAGTATTACAATAATCACATCATTCAAGTGCTTCCCTGTTATAATCAACACTAATGAACAGTTCGGTCTTCTTCTTCAAGCTTTTATTCTCGATCTAATCGATGCTTCCAATGAAACAGAAACTAAAGAGTTGAGTTCATCGCTTCAACTCATCAAATCTCAACTGTTTTACAGTTTTAAAGGCGTGTCAGAGAAAGAATCGTTTAAGCAATTGATGAGTAATTGGTTTGAGTCCTTATCAAAATCGCAAATGAGTTACGATAAGTCGATACAAGCCATCAGTGAACGAATATTTAATCGCTTGAAGCCATTGAGCTATAAAGTGATTGAAATCGCAATGTCTGTGACTCGTTCTGTAGTCGAAGCTCAGAATAAAGAGCGCAAACAATATATATATCATCTAAAAAAAGATAGAACCAAAATTTTTATGCTTAAAAAGGCGTGGAAGTCAATCGTGGATGAGTTTACTCATGAGAAGGCTGTTTGGTATATATCTGACTGTTATCCCAATTGTTGGTCACTCGACCCCATCGAAGCTCCAAATAGAATACGCAGAAAAATGAAACGCTGCTCATTGAATATTGAGGACAGATTTTTTGTCACCCCCAAAAGTCGTTCGAATGGCAACAAATTGTTATCTTATATTTTTAGCAATGATTTATCTGATTCTTCAGTACTGATCGATAGACTTCATGCCAATGAACGTATAACCTATACCTCAACTGCTTCTGTGATTACTCCCGACCAAGAATTTCCCGGAGAAATATTGATTAGCAATTCATGCATTCATTTCATTAGTGAAGCCAAACAGTCAGATGACTCCACTGAAGACCAAATAATGATTGAAGTTTTGCCATTTGATGAAATACAGGAAATATTAAAGAGAAGATATCAGTTGCAAAACAACGCTTTAGAAATATTTCTCACAAATGGCTTAACTTATTTGATTGCTTTCGAGTCGAACACAAATCGCGAAGCATTTCATAATCAAATATTGACTAAAAGTTTGCCCAATTTGTCGGAAAGTAAAAGTTTAGTTGCGTTGACACAAATGTGGCGCGAAAGACAGATTTGCAATTTTGAATATCTGACACATCTCAACAAATTCGGCGGAAGGACTTTCAATGATTTGATGCAATATCCAGTTTTCCCACTCATTATAGCTGACTATGAAAGCGATACTTTAGACTTGAAAGAGTCGACTTCATATCGCAATCTCTCGCGTCCGGTCGCCGTCCAGAAGAAGAGTCGAGAAAAGTATTATATCGATCAATACAATTATCTCAAAACAGAATATGACAGAAGTAATAATGACGGAGAATATATGATTCCAGCAACGACTGCACCCTTTCATTACGGCGCGCATTACAGTAATAGCGGAACAGTTCTTCACTTCTTAGTCCGTTTGCCACCTTTTACTCAAATGTTCCTCAATTATCAGGACAAGAATTTCGATATTCCCGATCGCACTTTTCATTCATTGGCCACTTCTTGGAAACTCGCGACCATCGAATCGACCACTGATTTCAAAGAATTGATACCAGAATTCTTTTTCTTACCAGAGTTTTTGATGAATAACGAAAACTTTAATTTTGGTTTAAGACAAAGCGGAGAACGAGTACATAACGTACATTTGCCAAAATGGAGCCGAAACAACGCGCGTCTATTTATACTAATCAATCGTCAGGCGCTTGAATCCAATTATGTCTCACAAAATCTTCACAAATGGATTGATTTGGTTTTCGGTTTCAAACAAACGGGCAAAGCAGCGGTCGAGGCCATCAATGTCTTCCATCCGGCGACTTATTACGGAACCGACGCTTCAAAAATTGATGACCCCTTGAAAAGAATGGCCATTCAAACAATGATTAAGACATTCGGCCAAATGCCGCGACAGTTATTCGCAATTTCACATCCCGTTCTGTCAACTGATGTTCAGCTGCCGATCGAGAAAGAGATAACTAATGTTATGGGAGAAGTGTCTGGTTTAAAGTGGGGCTCATATGTTGGCTCTCCGTCTGAATTAGAACCGAATATTTTATATAAAAAAAGTTTTTCAACAGACTTCAGACAATTGATAGCTCTCTCTACTAATGATGTGTTTGCTTTGCCATCAAATTCTAGTCTATTCCTAACTTATAGCCGACAAAAAGGAGGGGCTCTTATCAACACATCATATATTACTTCAGTTACGTTATTCACGTGGTCTAATCCCGACTCAACCATTCGCATCAAATTAGAGTCCGCTTCACTTCCATTTATGTTCGGGAATGTTCTTTTAGATGAGGTATAAATACATAAATAGTTAGATGTAATGAATCAAAGATTATAATTGTTTATATCAATAAATAGATTACAGTCTGTAAATCAGTTCCAAATTATGATATATTACTGGTCGGATATGCTTCCGGTTCTATTATTGCATATACTATTGCACAACCAATTAAGGTTTGTTTACTAGAATTTCAATTTAATTCATATATAAGACATATCTATTATTTTTCATTACAGATCAACCAAAAGATTGAATTGAAAAAGCCTCAGATCACACTTTATGGACATTCATATTCAGTGAAATCAATTGCTATTAGTAAGTCATTCACTATTGCTGTTACCGGAGATATAAACGGCGTTTGTCTGGTATGGGATTTGAATCGGTTTTGTTACGTGCGAACCATTTGTGATCATAAATGTGCGATTGAGTTATTAGACATAAGTGAGACTTTAGGAGATATTATTTCAGTCAGTAATCAAGTGAAAAGAGAGTTCGAAAGCAAGTTTTTGGTTCACACTATAAATGGAGAACTAATAGGAGAAGTGAGAACTGAATCGGTAATAACAGCCGTCTGTTATTCCACAGCAACTGAAGGCCTGTCAGTCAACGTAATCGCAACTGCTTTTGTCAATGGGATTATTAAATTATGGAATTCTTGGGATTTGGCGCCTGTCAGACAATTCAAAGCCGATCGAATGGATTTGCCCATTAGTTGGTAGGTTTGATCAATTGTTCAATTGATTCATATATTAATGTTTCTTATTTTATAGCATCACTTATTCTAATGATAATCAGCTCTTATATGTTGGCTATTCTGATAATACAGTTATAGTCTGGGAAAACAGTGGAAACAAAAAGAATTGTCGTACTCCACACATAACATTATTGTAATATTTTTATACAAATTTTAGATTATGGTTAACTCAAATTCGAGCTTTAGTTTATTCAATCATTAAATGAAAAGTTGTATAATTTATTTTTCATACGAATAAAGTTTTTATGAATTGTTTTAAAATGTAATCAAGTTTTAAATAAAAGTACTTTTTTATTGATTAGACCTCTGCCTCTTCCTGTAATTCAATGAGTTGTAGTTCTCTATTCTCGTGCGCCCAAAAGCCGTTTATATCAATCAAAATGTTGACAATGGTCTCCGCCTGACCGCTATGTTGTCATCAAAATCAATATAAATATAGTTATCAAATGTTTTAGATGTAAATTCAATTGTTTTAATACCAAGAAATGAGATCCTCTAAAGTTATTATTCCAGGAATAGAGGGTCGAACCATATCAAAGATTTCATTGGAAACGTCTTCGAATTTAAGTGGTTCCTGACCTTGACTTTTGATTTGGTCTTGAATTCCCTGAATGTGTGAACACATTATAATCCGATAAAGATTGAAAACTCAATGATTTAAGTTTCATAAACAGATTTATATCTTGTTTTTAACTAATACAACATTATTATAATTTTTATAAGTTATAGATTTAAGAAATTATACCTTAAAAAAGTAATTAATACAAAACGCATCAATAAATCCTTGACTTTTGATATCCAAAATAGAAAAGAAGAAATATATAGCTTGAGGTTCTTTACGGTTTTCTAAGGCTAGTATAATGTCGATGAAAGTCTTGAAATCCTTAAGTTTAATCATTTAAAATAGTTTTTCAATTATATTAAAACTTTTCACTAATAATTAATGACTTACTATTTCTTTATCATAAGTAATGCAAACATCAAATAAACGTTCAATGAAAAGATGTGTCAAATTTCCGTATCTAATGATTTAAATTAGAAATAATATTTTGCTCGACATTCAATGTAATTATTGTAGACTCACTTCAGGAGCTCTGAATTAGATAGCATTCCGTTGTGGTCTTCATCTAATCTATAAGTAAATGATAAAAAAGTTCTAAAAGTTTCGGTCATTTTGTGTGTTAATAGAAGATAAAAGACCTGAGATATGAACTGTAAAGTCTTAAGGTATTGGTGGCTGAAAACCAATTGGCTTCTTCTCTGGTTCTGTTGAGCTCTTCGTCACGAAGCTATGGAATACAACTTTTAAATAATATTATAAACAATTAAATAAAATGAATCAATACTTCCAGCAAATCGTCGAGAAAACCAGAGCTCAAAATATCTAATATTTTGATTTTGTTGTGTTTGTGCGGATCCAAAAAGAAGAAAAATTTTCTGACGGCTATACATATGTAAAAGGGATGAAATGCTTTGTCCAATGAGTCCAGCTTTATATTAATGTAAAAAATGAAACTATAATTGAATATTGTTTTATAGATTAAATTTATAAAAAAATACTTGAGATAAGGTTGGGATTAGTTCTTGAATATAATTTTCCAAATCCTATAATAAATGGTAGAAATAAGTAATTATAATATTTAATTATTTGAAATGCATGAAAAACTGACCGATTCTTTAAGAAATCCCTGTCCTGTTATATCATATAATGAAAGTGCAATTCTTGTCTGTCTTAACCATATCTTTCTCATAACATAATTAAAAAAGTTAAGTATTGAAACCCTTCCGTTCGGGTCATTGTCTTGAAGTTTGGCGAATACGGTTGGAGTGAAATAAGCCCTAAATTGAGATTATATTCAGTTCAAAGTTCATTACATTTGTTTAAGTTTACAATTGGTTTGTATTGAAATATTGATGTAATAAAAGAGTTGCAATACTTTGCTTTGAATTGTGGTTCAAGTAATGCAGATATGCTTTTGAACTCTAAATAGTCCATCATTTGTGTCCCCAATGTTTGTGACGTCGACGGGGATGGGGTTGGGTTTGGAGACGTCGGAGACACCGATTTCTCTAATAAAACCCATAATTGCTTTAAAAATAAAGTATTAATAAGTATTTTATATCTATTAAGAAATTGTAGATTATATACAATGCATACAAACCTGCAATTCTTCGTTTTCTATCGCATTTCTGCTCATTTTTTGCAAAAACATTGCTCTGAAAAGTCATTCAATTTATACTTATATTATATATTCATATATTTTCAATCATTTATAATATAAGATAATAAGAAACTGATCCAAACCGCGCTTCTTCTCGAACTTTCGCTGAAAGCGAGTCATCATTGGTTGGAATCTAAGAAATATACTTCTCATAAATAATAACTAATAATATTTAATATCATTAATCATCCAATTTTTAAAAATTAATTATTAAAATAGATTATTTGAATTCATATTTCAAACCTTTTCATAGAATTTAGGAATTTGTGATTTAAATACTTGACAATCGTCTGAATCTTTGTTCAAATGCTCACAAATCTTACCATTCATTTGATCTTAAATTTAAATAAAAATCAATTTATTTACTGTATTTTGAATTCAATAAAACTACAAATTGTATTAATATTAATATTAATTAATATTCATAATTAACTCAATTCACAATCAATACCATTATTATTGAGATTTAATTTTCTTATTCGCAAATTATTATCATTTTTATTAAACATAATTTATAATAATTTTAATATTAAGTTATATTGAATTTATTTTAAAATTTAAATTCAAATCTTTCACAAAAGTATAAGGCATTCTCACATATAATGTAACCTGTAATTGGTGTAGAGGGGTTTTGAGGAAACCCTTATTATCAGTCAATAATATATTGCATTTAAGACAAAAAAGTTATACAACTGTAGCAGTTCTGTGGCAGAGCTAAATCATAACAGAAATCATTGTACAATTAATTAATTATATGCTTTACATAATATAACTTTTAATTCTTTTAAACATTAGTATAATATATACAAAACTTTTGACTTCAACTTTTGAAATAAACAAATATCGAGTTTCTCTCCTAATGTCCGTTAAATGCAAAATACACTAAACC
>JAUJYU010000302.1:0-14770 GCA_033995675.1 Nothrus silvestris
GCGCTATAATATTGATGGAAGGATTCATTCTTTTGACAGCTTTTGCGGCCGTCTCTGACTTATGACTTCCGACATCAGAAGAACGGAAAAGGAATTGTCGGTTAAGGTTTGATCTCTCGATGATATCCATATCCGTAATACAAATGAATTAAACCAATAAAACCAGCTCTTGATGTTCGAATCAAAGATTATTTGAGTTTTTATTCAATATTAGAGGTGCAAAATCTTCATATATCATACTTTCAACTGTTTCAAAAGCTACACAGGAGGTGGCTTTCAAACTTTAAGTCGTCAAAAGGTCCAGATATAACACCTGTCAGCTAAAGAGAGCTATATCTGGGAAGACTTCTAAGATAAAAGAGGATTAAAAACTTTTAATAAAGCAGGTGTTAAGAAATTTCAAGCTTTGTTCAAAATCTGTCTTATGATTAAATGTAGGGAAAAATTGTAGTATATTTGTCATGAAATCCTACAATTTATATCAAAGTTTTACTTTATTTATTAACTCTAGATTTTTTTGACGACTTAAAGTTTGAAAGTCATCTCCTGCACAGCTCAAAATTTAAGCAGCAAATTATAAATTTAAGCTTTGAAATTACTTGAAAATTGATTTACGATTGTGTTTAAGAGGTTATCTATAAAAAAAATGGCCAAAATATGAACTAATCTTGAGTACAAATCAATAAAACCATGTTTTAGCATTGTATTTCATGAACTAATTAAACACACCATTTTCGTACCGATAATTAAGCCCACTTTCTCCCATCTCTACACATAACTCTTCAATTCTTGGATCTACTGTATATTAGTGCGCAATTATATTATTTTAGCAATTCTTTACAGTTGATTTTTTCATCTCATATTATGGTTTATGCTTTGCTATACTATTAAAATCAAATACATTTATAAGAATTTTATTCAATTTATATTTATTAAACCAATGTTAAATTTTTCTGGGGTACACTTGTCATATATTTTTATAATTTTTCTGGGGCACATCTCCGACATTGTCCGGACACAACAGTGTGTCCTCAAATTGAGGTTGGAAAGTGTTGCTCTAAACTGTTAACGCTTGCATCATTGCACCAGTTTGAAGTTGGGTTTTTAATTACTTTTATATGCACAATTAAACCTCCAAATTTGAAACAATTGGTAAATTCACTTAACCTTTAGGTGAGACGTACTGTAACAATAATTGTTCGCTTGTAAGTATTGGAAGTAAAGACCTATTTGGTAACGATAATACGGGTCCATAGAAACATGCCTACCTATACCTGACCCATACCAATGTTCATATGAATTTAAGTTTTTAACTCTGAGTTAAAGTAAATTTAACTTAACTCAAATGTTAACAAGTGTTAACTCAAAAAGGTCTAATAGGTTGGGCTGAATTAAATGGAATAAAATATAAAATAAATTGATATTTATTAAAGCCTAATGATTACAACTGAATGAATTATTATGAAAGTTATGAAAGAATGGAATTACCCATATAAAAAAGAGTTAAAAATGGATGAAAATATAGTAAAACCGCTTAATGTGTTTTATTGATGAAATTTATTTGAAAAATTGAATAAATATGTAACCAAATAGCTAGCAATGATTTATCACCAGTGGTTCACCACATGAATCGCTGTAATTCGTCAGAATTGGGCCATTTGAAAGTATAAAATGTGAACATATAAATAGTAAAAGCATTTACTATAGTATATAAAGCCAATTCCAACGAAAGAATGGTAGCATTGGTGGGCGCAATGTTTATCCTCCATATCACAAACGCCACAATAAAATATCTCAGTTCTAAAAGTTTTTGAGGCACTATTGAAACGAAAGTGCATAACACAAAAAGGCATTTCCAAACCGAATCTTTTCTATTTAGCAAATGAAACATTGTTACGCCTGTGAATACATATATTGGAATTACTGCATAAGGCAATAGCGTCTCTTCTCTTCCTAATATTCTTTTCCAAATATAGAAAGTGTAGTGACGATTGTCTGCTAACAAATATGGATGAATGTATGAAAACTTGTTTATTATGATTCCCATTAATATAAAGGCACTCATCGTTTTTAATGGATATTTGATAGTTATTGCTATAAATTTCTTTGCGTTATTCGGAGTGAAAATCCACGGAAACGCAAAAAATGCTACAAAACCGAGAAAGTATGGAATTTGTGCCAAATGTAAGACTGCCTCATGAGACCAACGGTCACCCAAAACTATACCTAATTTAATCACAATCAGTTCAATCAATTCAATACAAATATGAGTATGAATACAAATACCATTATTGTATATGAGAAATATGATAAAAGCCATCCCTACCAAAACATATCCGCCACAAACCATCATTATTTGAGGTGAAGCCTGAACTATTGACTTCAATATCGATGATTTACGTTTCGATTTTTCAGAAAATCCATTCAATACCTGAGAGAAATATTTATTAAAAATTATTAATCAAAAATTTATTATAGGGAATAGTGGTTTTGAGTCGACCTTAATTGAGCCTATTCTACACTATTAGTGTAACACTAATCTCACCGAAACCTTAAATTAGCCCAAATTAAACTAAAAGCAAAAATTATCAAAAAGCGAGATTATAAATGACCAGATAGTAGATTAGATAAATATTTCAATTTTGTGAGAATTAACTTTATGCACATCTTCTACGTTGTCAGTGAGAAATACAAACACTATTTTCTAAGGAACGGATTTGGGGTTTAGATTAAAAAAGAATTATAAAGAATGTAATCTATTCTATTAAAAACGATAAATTTTGATGACCACATCATATAAATTTCTAGTGTTATACCACCTCAAAATTTAAACCTCTCGAATACATAATATAAGTCACTAAAATTGAATCACATGAGCATCACATTTAAAATTCAATCCATTAGTTATTGAATAATATCCGTAATCGTATATCTACTTAGCAATATCGCTTCTATATAATAAAAACAACTTCTAAATTAATTTCTTATAATATTCTGTAATTCACTTTAATTTCAAGATTACTTTAAAATATAAGAAAATTCTAAGAATATCTTAAATGCATTCCTTGGTCTTAAACTTATGCATTTTACTGTATTGTAACTTAAATTTCACTATCAAAAGACTGATTGAGCCTAATGTCGGGCATTATTTGATCAGATTATGACTCGAATGCCGTAACACTAATTGGCAAAATTTTGAATCTAAACTGAGATCTTTGCTTATTTAGCAAATGAGTTAACTTTATTTTGACAAAAATACTGTATTAAACGAGAAACAAATACTTGACAATTGTGTAGTATTGTATAACATATGATATGCCGTATTGGTGCAGTGATTGTCAGACCCACCAATTCCAGGTGGAGTTAGGTTAACCACTTGTTCCAGACCCAGAACAGACCCATACATACCTTGATGCTGGTGTGAGCCGCTAATAGAAAGAGCCAAACTATGTTGGTTTGTCTATACAATAGAGAGATGGCTCCGAACAAAGAGGCCAACCATTCATAGTTATTCACGTGAAACATATACGTGAGTAATACAAAAAAGAGAGATCCGGGATCTGTATAGTAGAGAAACGCAAAGAAGAACAATGGCGGCAAAGTTGCCAAAGACACTGACGACAAGAGTAACATTAGTTTAGACGTTCTCTGCAATTAGAAGTGATATTTGACAAACATATGCTACACATGAATGAGTAGATGACTTACAGGTGTGAACCTATGGATCTGAACACTTATCAAATACATTAAATAATTGTTAGCACACGTGAAGATCACATTCATGAGTCGTAGTATAAAAACGGGACATATTTTGGTTTCGTCGTCTTCGCCGAACGCATACAGTTCTGCGAATGGCTTCAGAAGACCCAAAGTTGTCAAATACAGACCGGGAGGGGTTGTAATCTTCGGATTCCACTGGAGGTCAAAGTTGAAAGTTTGGTACAAAAGTGGAAAAGTTTAGGAAATGAAAAATGTTTTAATAATGAAATGAATTCATACATAACTGAAGTTGCCTTTGCAGAAGGTCTGTGTCTGCTGGACATGAAATACTTCGTCCATATATGGGTTGGGCTGAGAATCGTTTATTAATATCATAACCGCTAATAAGCCGAACCCGAAAGCAATTGATATGAGAAGTACTACTTTGTTAAACATAGTATTTATGTCATTCATATGCTTAAGGCCTCCATTTCTTTCATTTTGTAACATATTTTACAAATGATATAAAATTACAACCAATTGTATTGAATAGTTTTATTCAAATTATTTTCATTAATCTATCAAATATATCAACATTACTAGCATTTCATCTTCAATCAAATCCAGATCTACCACATATTGATAGATAGTCTATAACTTATCATAACTATCAATATTATTAAACTTATAGTCTATATAAATATAGTGTTGTTTCTATCAGAATTATCTGTCATAATATACACGTGTATACCATATATGACGTGTAAACTTCGAACCAATCAGACCATCATTTATGGATTCATTCTAATTCAGACCAATTAGAGATCATTTCGATCAAGTTCTTCGACAAGTTCTTCGACAAGTTCTTCAAATGACTCAAAGCAACTAAAAATTGCCACACATTCGCAATTATTAGTTAATTGAATGGTCAAATATTTGCAGCAATAAGTGGACCACTACTAAAAACACTACAATATTAATAGATCTATAGTCTATTATACAGTATGAATAACTTATACCCTCTTAACTTAGTCTCTTTATCTTTAAAATGTGGAGTCAAGTAAAGTCACTGCAATTACTGTACAAAATACGTAAAAAATTGCTTAATGGGTAAACTTACATACGTAC
Source organism: Nothrus silvestris (assembly GCA_033995675.1). NCBI lineage: Eukaryota > Metazoa > Arthropoda > Arachnida > Sarcoptiformes > Nothridae > Nothrus > Nothrus silvestris. Next base: position 4,828 of record JAUJYU010000302.1, read on the forward strand.
TAACTTAATAAACTGTTATCTGTTAGATGCTTTTATTGCCAACATTGCCAACAAGTTAGTTAGAATTACTCTCCTTTGTTAGTTCTCTAAAAATTAAGAAGACTTGAATGTAGATTTGATTATTGAAAATCGAGTACTTTCATGTTTGTGGGGGTCATGGGGTCAGCTCAATAAAAATAATGGAACTTTTCTGTTGTTTCCAACTTGAATTAATAATTAAGCTAAACAATTGAAATTCGTCCTTTCTAAGTAGTTTTTTCGGTGCAAAAGTTTGGATATAGTATATTAAAAAATTTTATAAGTCTGAGCCAATGCAATTGCGAGGTGTCGTACCGATTGCCGGATTACCACTTACCCCAAATCCCATTTACCGAAATAATTAAAACAATTTAACGAATATATTGAAATAATAAAATAACATGTAACGCTCACGCAAAACCCTTTAAAAAACTATTTGGTAATGCAAAACAATATATTTGAATTTATACAGATCTTTAAAGCTTAGAGCTTAGAATTTGAATTTTTTCTATTGAGTTATAATGAAGAAAGCAGTCGAGGTTTTGATAACGACTGTATATAAGGGTAAAGTTTAAATAGAATATTAAACACATAGAATTTAAAATAAAATGATGTAATACACATAGGTGATTTAGTTTTATAATACTTATTTGAGAAGAATTTATACAATAGGAATTGAATTGATTTGTATGAAAAATTTGTAATATTTGATTTTGTTAATAAATTGCCAATACGTTGGTGGAATTAGATGAAATTTGAAACCAAAACACGACATTATCTAGGCTATAACTTATGAAAATTTTATCAAATTCCAATCATTATTTCAAAAGTTATTCTAAAAAAATGGGGTCAACATATATTTCTGGACAGATATTAATTATAATAAGAAAACGTATACTTCAAACCTATTAAGTTGCAAAAGTTGTACAAATATGATAAGTCTTAGAAAAAAAATAATTATTACATTAAAATGAGTCACAGAATTAATTTATTCTTCTAATTGATGTTACATTTTTTCGATACAATTTAGTTTTAAATAATTATTTGAATTAATATAATATTTTCGAGGAAATAATGTTCACAAATCCAATCGCCAAAAATAGCAGTTGAAAACATTTAAATTGAAAACAATTGCAAACAATTCCAATTATATATAACAAGAGTATATAATAATAAAAGAACTTTAAATACCTTAACAACCATCTACTACTATAGAAATGACTATTGGATTTGATTTCCTCTTTATATAATTTTAGTCCTAAAAAAATTTTCATTAATTTTAAGTAATGCTGAGTTCCAAAGGAATAAATCGTCTTCAAAATCGATGTTTAATTTCTCAGCAAATGATATCATATTTAATTCTGACGTAAATTCTATCAAACTTTGAATTAATTGTTCTTTTATTACATATAATATAAATTATATGCAAAAAATGATTTTTAAGCCCTAAAAACGTACAGCACGTCATCGATGTTAACAATTGAGAGCTTCAATTTTTGGAATCAAGTTTAACATAATTGAAGTTGAAATTTCAATTTACACAATAAAAGAAAACATTAAAATTTTTGAGATGTAATTCTTCACAACTCACATAATTACTAATTTAATAGAAAAGTAACTTTACTTAACTTTACTTAACTTTACTTAAATTAGTAAAAGTAAGTTTAAAACAATTTGACTCAACTCAATCACAATCAACAAATAATCGCTAAATAACGATATCCATAATATCCCAGAAACAAGTTTCTCACTTCAATTCATTACATTATAAAACAAGTCTCACAAGTCTTATTAATTTATATTAAGTTTCACTATTAATATGAGAGCCATTCATATTAGTATTCATAGGGATGAACATAAACTTTTTGATAAAGATAACCAAATAATAAAAATATTACGACCACAACAATGTCTAACATTATTCGGTTTATCCGGTGATTCACTCGATTTTAAGTAAAGCGAAGGACACTTCAGTTTAGAGTCTTTTTAGTTTAGATCTTTTCAAACTTAGAACGAAATAAAATGCACGAAAAAAATAAATGTTCAATAAATGGTTCATCAGATGATCAAATTTAAAAAACTTTGATGACATGAAATGAAATTATCAAAACCTTTTCATACAATATTCAATAATAAAAAAATTTCAAGAGTGGCACAGACTTTGTCAACTTTACTCCTTATTTAACTTGATTTGAAGATTCATAGCTTTCAATTTGATAGTCACGCCTTGCGTTATCCCATGCTATAAAAGAGTCAAATTATATTCATTTCATTAATAGGTAATCATTAATAACATATATATTAGGTTTCTTTATTTTGTATTAAATTGTAAAAAATAATTCTAATTTAAATATATAGTAATCCCCACTCTTATTATGTTTTAGTCATTAAACTATTTAAACAAAAAATCTATTTAGAAAACTTGCAAATCAAATATTTGTTGCACATTTTCCTACAAGTTTATGTCAATTGTATTAACATTAATATAATGACAACTTTAAAAAGCTATATTCAAAATTATTTTTTGCATTAAATTTCCTTTAAATGATAAAAATAGTTATTTTACGTTATTTTTTAAAAGAAGAATTTCAAGGAAAGAATTATTCGTTAATTTTTAAGCCAAAGGTTTTCTTGCGTTATAATGCGTTATAAAGATTAATCAATGATAGAAATATACCTTTTTTAATATATCCAATAATATGATCATAATTGAAACTTTTCTTATCCACATCAGTATATGTCAGATGAACTGTATTTACTTTAGTTTTATTCATATGACTTGTTGTTTGAGGACTAGGTTTTGGACTCTTTTCCTAAAAATGATTTAATAAGTTATAAAAATATATCTTTATTATTGATAGCCTTGTCTTGAAAAGTGCATACTTTTTGTTCAGATAAATCATAATGATTAACATCTTTTTGGGATCGAATCGCTTCATGAGCTGAAGTATTATTCAAATCATCGAAGAAGCCGAACGTAACTGATCCGATGTCACTCAATGGCACGGAATCTGAATAGTCGCACATAATTACAGGCGGAACAGTGGGTCCTTTCATTGTATCGCATGTGAAAGTGTCTGTATTGCTGTTCTTTACTGTTTCACTAAAAAGGCACTCATGTTGTGGTATTGGAGTATTTGTCATCGATGTCGGAGCACTATTTGACTCAATATTAAGATCCCGTTTTTCAGAAATCGATTTTGGAGGCGGAGATACCAAGGCTTCGATCATTTTAGAGTTACTTGAAATAGAGGAAGGCGTTGAGACGTCTGCCACTGGCGTTAATGATAAGTCCAGTTGAGGAAAATCCTCGAATTGCACTGAAGTGTTAATAGAAAGCGGGCCAACCATTGCATTATTAGCATAAATGGCATCCATTGAAGTTCTTTTACAAAAAGAAATTCCAAAGTTGAATGATTTGGCGATATCAGCATAGGATGCCTTTGGTGTCGATGATATTGAAGAGGGAGTAGTTCTCGACTGCGCTCTCTTTCCGAGAGTATGCGAGTCATTGCGAACGGGCATAGAGTGTGATGAAAGCTCTCCATCTGAATTATAGGCAGAGTTTTGCTCCGAAGGAGTCATAGAGCTGGTCGACTTGCGACGGATCAGGTCTTGTTGTTGTCTGTATTCATCAGTATATTCGCGTTCACTTTCATACCCGCGCGCATAGACTCCAGTGCCTGAAACTGTTGATGAGGGAGGAGTTGTCGAAGTGGAGGATTGCATGGAAGCAATTGGAGACCTTTCATTGCGATAGTTAGCATTTCTGCGTGAAAGACCTTTACGCCTTTTGAAATGTTTGTTTTTAGGCGTAACGAAACCTTTTTCAGCCATTTCTGAATCGGAGACCGCGTAATGGTGTTCATCACCACTAATATTACTACTTATTAATGAAAATGAAGAGTCAACTGCTGAAAGGGCTAACTTTTGGTCTAAATTGTCAGAATCGTCACGAAGTGTAGTTTTGTCTGTATTTAGTGAACTAGAGTTTATAGGACTAGTAGTTTCACTCATTAGTATCAGTGAATCAGTCTTTTGAGCAAATTCTGAGTGTTTGCTAACACTATTCGCGTCGTCACTACTGAAAGATGACGAAGAAGTGGAGAGAGGAATGTTTGGCGTAACGCTATTCTTATTGGAGTCAATGCCACACGAACTTTGATTAGGGGACACATTGTTACCATTTTTACGTTTGTGTATATTATTTGCTGACATTGTTATGGTTTTATCTTTCTTTTTTGCACTTTTCTTTATGTTAGAGCTTGTGTTCAAAATGAAAGGCCCGTTGTTTTTAGTATTTAAATCAGTTGAAGAGTCGTTTACAAAAGCTTCGAGAACTTCCACCTCTTTATAGCCAATGTGGCCCTCTATTTGTTCGGCTAATTTGGTCGGTTCGGTCTTTTTCTTTTTACGACTGTTTCGACTGCATTTGTGTTAATTAAATAAATAATACAAAATAGCTTTCATTAAATGTTTGAATACATACGAAGTTGAATCCGATTTGACAGAACTCGTAGACATCGGTTGAAAATTGGCTAAATCTAAAAGCCAAAAAATTTGACCTATCAATAGGTTGCACATAAACGTATTTTTAAGTTAGACTAAACTACATATTAGTTATAAGGAGAATACCTGATGATTGATCGGGATATGGAATCGAAACATTGCTTTCATCATAAGCTTTATGGATGCCATCAATACCTGATAAGTTGTAACTACTTTTAATCATGTTTTAAGTGTAATAACAAACCCATACCTGAATATGTTTGAAGTGACTGATTATTTAAATCGGTTGAGTCATAGTCAGAATTATTATTAAACATTCGCTCTGCGACACCAGTCTTAATGGTATCCTTTGAGTTAATACTTGTTAGCCCTAAATCTAAAAACGAGTCGACATTATTACATGATTTACTGTTGAGCTCGTGGTCGTCACTGTGAAAACTATCAGTTTGTTGTTCACTCCTATACTCAATAATATTGACTTTTCGACGAAAATCCTTCATTTCGATGAATTGAGTTTCATCTGAATATTGTCGGTCGTGTGCAGTATTGCACAAAGAAGTAGAGTTTTTATCACAATCCATATTATTGTTATCTCTATCGCGTACCAAATGTACGGATTCAGTGGCGTAACACTCCTGAAAGGTTCGACTAGAAATAGTTGATTCTAATAATGAAGATGAAGTGCTCAATACCTCCGATTCATAATCACAGGCCTCTAAATTACTTTTAACAGAGCTATTGTTTGATTCAGTGACTGATGAGGTGATGTATGATATGGGACGCGATTTCACATTCTTATTACGATTACTTTTTATTGATTGCTGACTATTATTAGTTCTTAAATTGGATGAAATGCTTAAATCAGGTGAAGATGACAACTCACTACAGCTTTCTTTATTATTATTATTATTACAAAAGTTTTGAGACCCCGAAGGCATAGTGAATGAATTGGCACGACTGGCTTTGTTAAGCCTTTTACCACCCGTGCGATGCACACCAATAGATCTCATGGATGTTGAGTCGTAGTCAGAGTTAGCACTCATCAAATCTTGCAATGACTGTGAAGAGTGCACTTTCTTGGAAGAGTTGTTACCATTAGTCTTGTCTCTTACGTATTCGGCGTCTTTACTGCCCGTTCTATGCAATGAATTACGAGATTTTCTGCCGCTATTACGACATGTGGTCACCGATGAAGACGACAGTGAAGGTGTCGATGATTTGCAAAATGTAGAAATCACTAAATCTGACTCATCTTTTGATGCATTCTCTGCATTGAGTCGTCGAACTAATGGACACTTTTCCCTATCCGGCAAATTATGATCAGTCAGTTGTTCCAAAACATCACGTAATTGTTCTTCAGACAAATCTGATAGCGCTTTGTCCGCAGCCAATGGATCGACCTATCAATTAATTCACCATTTATTTATGTTTGCAATTAATTAATACTTAAATTTATAGCCAATTAAAACTTTTATAAAACTATATAACAATTGCATTACTTAATAGCAGTTAAATTAATTCACTTATCATTTGAATGATCAAAAAATGTGTTCAATTAATAGAAACTAAATTTTTACAAATAATCATCGTTTATGTATCGACTATAACATGGATTATATATATATATATATATATATATAGAGGTCTAAATGAAACCAATTTAGATAATTACTAATTGTGTTAATTATGAAATTAAGTAATTTTGGAGGTTTTATTCGTTAGTCTATATTAAAGCGATTGAAAGGTCATTAATGATTAAACATTTATGCAATCGTACAAATATAATGAAATTCATTTATGGCTTGTATTGGGGCGTATTTTAGCCAATTATTTAATAAAAAGAAGCCTTTTATTTGAGTTCAAAATTATTATCATTAGTTTATACCGATTTCTCCATAGAATATATGGATAGAGGAGTGAAACGTATTATCAAAATATAAGATTATCTCTCGTTTAACAGAATAAATGAATAGATATGAAGAATGAGTTACAGTAACAGCGAATCTCATTTCTCATTTAGGTTTGAGTCTCGCTTTGGTTCCAACCCTTGAGAGCAGAATTTCAAGGATTTTCACACATGCTTTTCATGTACGACTCATGTCTTTCACCAATTCATCAGACATAACACAACAATCACTTATTACACACTTATTACTAAATATTACATTCATTAAGCAATGCATTAATATTAATATAAACTTAGTCTACTATAAGGTTCATATATTATAAGATTCACATATTAAAAGATTCACATATTATAACTTCAATAATTTTTCACAATATTGATTATTAAGTATTCATATTATTAATAATATATGAATACAGTTTCGATACAGTACATGAGTCTATGGGTATAAATAAAATAATATAATATTAATGGTCTCGTTATATCAAGTGTAAAGCTCAATACAATAACATATCATAAAAAAGTTAGTAGTATTGATAATTGTTTATATCAATAACAACTGATTCAGCACTCTTTAACACTCTTTAGCACATTTGTCACTATTTGATCCCCATTTGGGTCAACTCTGATATGTTTGGCTCGAATGCAATTGCAATCAAGTGTTTATCCAAAACATCTCAATATCATTGCCTCAAAAACACAGTGAAATGAATGCTTATTATTAGTTCATTAATTGATTTATAGTCTATTGATATCAATATTTGAATTGTGATCATATCATATCATAACTTAATTGAGCTTTAGTTCAAACAATTATTTATTGCCACTAAAAGTCAGTCATTTTGATAACTTCTCTACAGGTATTAGACTATTAGTTATGATCAAAATTACAGTTAACTCACTATTAATTTACTTAATATTAAGTGAGGTTTCATTTCTTGAGCTCATAAAGAGTCTAATTATTAATATATCATTAAATATGTTATAAATATTTGAAATATTAATAAATATGAATATTATATAATATTAAAGCCAAATATTGTATACTATGCTATGCAATGTATTAATATTGATATTCACATAAACTTAAGCAACAAATAAGATCATTAAATGACTCAAAACTGTTAAGCAATAACTCATTTTGACAAAAACATAATAATTATCTTAAATTTGAATTAATCTCAATATCAATAATAATGATAATAATAATAATATTTGAATAGGATTTTCGATTGTATACTATTTTATAAAACAAAAACATTGATGTCTTTTTAGGGCATTTGATGTTTAAGGCATTGAAATGACTATAAAAGCATTAATAATATGAAAAAGATATTCATAATAATGGTGTTTAAGACTCACCTCATTATTAATTGTAGTGTTAGTTATCATTTCAGAATCATTACAATGAAAAGTTTCGCCATTTTGTCTGTTGAGTAAAACCAAGTCATCAGTAGTAGTAATAGTAGTAATAGTAGTGATTGTTTGCTGGTTTGGCTCACATTCACTACGAATATCTTTAGTACATTTAACCCACAGATTGTCATAGACTAAGTCATCCATCTTTGAAACTCCCATCAGATCATAAGCCAATCATTGGTTCACAACCAACGCAATGAGAGCAGCACTTCATTCATATTTATTTTGCTGCCAAATATGAATTCATTCTATTCATTGTCACTTCAAATACATCTCAATTTACACACGATTTTGCATAATATCTATATTCAAATACATCTCCATTTACACACTCGCAAGCATAATATCAATATTCAATTTTAATTAACTGCAATAATACTGAATCATTATATGATAGTAACTATATTTTCATACATATTATTCAAGCAAAACATTTCAATTGCATTTCATTTTCATATAACTTAAGAGAATATTGTATAGTGTAGTTTGAAATTTAAAATTTTTTTATTGCAAAACTATTTATAATATTTAATTATACATATTTAAAAATGTTTCATATTCAAACTCAGGGGATTAAAATACATAGGTATACCGAATTTCATCGAATTCTGGGGTGGGGTGCTATAGCGAAATTATGTGCCTAGGAGTTCTATTAGTTATTAATTAATTTTGTTTTCAAGCTTAAATATGTATAATTATATATTATAAATAGTTTTTCTTAAATCGTAAATAGTTTTGCAATAAAAATTTTTTAAACCCATTCCGGATTTCGATTCCAATGTGTTATAATATTATATGCTTTATATGGCAATTGTCCAAAAACCTGAGGTTCAAAACGAAACTTTCCCAAAAACATCTTTAGGCCTAAGACTGTCAAAAAATTTTCATCTTATTATCTTAAGGGGCGGGGTCTAAACTAATTTTTGAAATTTCAAACTTTATAATAGAGTCTATGGACTCGAATTTTACAGCTTAATAAATATCTCGAAAACCATAAGAGATATCAAAAAAAATAAAAACTACGTCAAACTGAGTTTTTATGAGCTCTATTTAGATATATCATCAGATTTAGTAAATGAAGACCTTTTTCTTATTCCATATCATTCTTTGAAATCTTTTTGCGGCCCACCATTTGGGAACCCCTGTTGTAGTCAGTGTCCAGTCAGTCGTCTTTAGAGTTTTCACTCTCGCAGAGAGAGGTTTTGTCTTTAACGTAAGTCTTAGCTCTCGTCATGTGGTCGAGCAGTCTCTTTTTGTAAGTCGAGTCAAGGGAGGCTTACATTTTTATAAAGCCATTTACTAATTATTATTGTGTGTTTAATAAAGTCATTTATTTAGTGAATTCTGTGTATTATATTTGTACAATAGTTTAAAGTCTTATAAATATAAGGGATATATCAGTCAGGTTTACGGCTGGCCATAGTTGTAAGTCGTTGGCGAGCGCATTGTCTCATTTGTCACCAATTAAAGGGTGACCAGCAGTTGAACCCTTATAGAACGCCTTTTCGAGAAAGTTGAAGCAAATGGCATCAGGTATTTAATTGCACAATTACTGAGTTTTGGCTATTCTTTTCTTACACTTAACCAAAAATTGCTACAATAATTATTATATAATAATGTATCACATTATGACATGAATATTATTAAATATTTTTCACTTACAAGTTATACAATGATCTGCAAAATAGGCTAATATCTAATATCTAATATCTAACTTACTAACTTGCGGAACACCTGAGACTTTGCCATGGAACACCTGTAAACACCCATATTCCGCGAAACCCAGGTTGAAGAGCCTTCATCTAATGTAATGTAGTAATAACCTAACCTAACTTAATATCTGTAATAAAATTATAATACTTTTTTAAATTAAAATAAACATTTGTGAATTTGTAAATATTATCTAATCTGTAAGCCTCAATTTTTAAATGCTTATTTTTGAACAAAATATTTGAGCAATTACTTTTCTCTATTATAAAAAGTGCTTTTTTCCGGATCCTAGTTATTAGGTTTATTATTAGGTTTATTATTAGGTTTATTATTAGGTTTATTATTAGGTTTATTATTAGGTTTATTATTAGGTTTATTATT
>JAUJYU010000303.1:0-14721 GCA_033995675.1 Nothrus silvestris
GGCTTAAAATTTCTACTATAGTCCTTATAGACCAATTTGTATGGGAAAGCGGCCCATACGATGAAGTAAATTTTTTAATGCGGCCCGCTTATACAAGTCATAACCTAAATTTGGCTCCAAGACCCATTTGAGTTTGACATGCCTGATCTAAGCCTAAGTTCAAATCCTTAGAGACTGAGTTTAAGTCAGAGCAAAAACAACAGGTTTAGCCAATGCTAAAGATAATGTAGGTTTTTTGGTATAGACTAAAACGTTAAGCAGCTGTAAAGTGAACTAACGTAACGTTAACTTTTCTCAAAGTAAATTTACCCGTAATACTTATTCGTAAGTAGAATTGCTATAAGAGCTCGTCCTTAAAGTACGTACGCAGCTGAGGGGGAGGGAGGGGTCAATCAAAAGCGTACAGACAATAAACTCTCATAGAAAAATAGCAAGAAATAGGTGTTAAAATGCGTACAAGGGGGAGGGAGGGGTCTAAAAATCTGAATTTTGTGCGTACTTACTTTAAGGATGAGCCTTAAGATTTGTTTGCGAAAGATCAGACACAAAAGATTTGATTTAAAACTGGAAAAAGTATTTGAAAAATGATTTGGCAGATGGAATCAGTTAGACGTAAGGGTAGCTTAAATTGTGTAATCAATTGGTTTCTAAATAGCATCAGTGCCAAAATTAGTCGGAACGTAGGCGTTGCTCAGTTGGGGTCATTTGTTTGCGCCGAAAATATGTTTGTGCCAACTTATACTGCTTTCAAACTAAAGCATAAGCAGATATATTGAGAATAAGTAACTTCCCTCACTTTTGCATTTCGTAACTACATTTTCACTAACATTTCTATTTTTGAAGACTAGCATCACATTCAAAATTATAGCACAGCATCACAATTGTCGTGCTTTCATTCAATAAAAAGTCTTCATCAGAGACTTATTTACAATTATTTTAACCCAAATTCTATTCAAAATCAGATTGAAAGCAAATTTAAATTTTTAACTTTATTGTTCTCTTTGCAATTGCGATAAATTTTTGATTTTAAAAATTAAGAAAATTTTAAATTTTAATAATTAAGAAAACAGTGTTTCCAAATCAAGGGTAAGTTTCCCATAATTTTTACAAACTATTGCTCAAGAGTTGCAAATGAAGTGCTTTGTGAACGCTTAAAATGATGCACTAAAATAGGTTTACTATGGATTTTTGAAATTGTTCAAAATTTATTACTTAACTATGTGAATAGCTTTAATTGCTTATACAAATGATGCAGATATTCTCATATTAACATATGCTTAAGTTATTTTAAATTAATGCCTTATGCATTCTTATTATTCGGGCCATTCAGGCCTCTGATGGCAGCTCAGCCAGCATTTCGAGCCTTGAGATACCAAATTTTTTAAATTTTAAATAAGAAACTCTATAACATGTTTTGGCCAAAGTTACTTTCAAAGTTTACTTAGTAATAGAGCCAAAACTTTTACAAAACAATAATAAGTCACAAATATCCTTTCATTTCAATGTGTTTTGTTTGACTCAAGTTATTTTATACTGAATTTTATACTCTTTGCTGTATCTGAAGTTGTTTATGTTCTTGTCATTCATGAATATTTAAAAGTAAGTTTCAATAAATCACAAATTACTAGAATAACGCATTAGTCACTAATGTATTGTGTATTTGCCAGTAATGAGAGAGAGAGAGAGAGAGAGAGAGAGAGAGAGAGAGAGAGAGAGAGAGAGAGAGAGAGAGAGAGCGAGAGAGAGAGAGCGAGAGAGAGAGAGAGCCAAAAAATTAATAAATATGACATAAACTTGACATAAAAGTTACAGTTAATGAAAATATATTGATAACTATTAAAAGCTAACCTATCTTAAAATTATTCTATATGTCAATTATTTTCAATGCCGTATTTAAAATATGAGTGATCAAATTTTAATATACTATACATTTACTGTTATGATATTTGTTCATTGTTTTTAAAATATTTGTTAAATTTAATTGATTTTTGACAATAAAAATTAATTTTTCAAAATTAGGTAGTTTTGTTACGATAGAGAACCACACTTTAAAAAGAGAATCACATGTATTTATTGTTAAATCAAAAAATCAATAAAAAAAGTTTATCAACTTCAATTTTCAATATAATTTAAAGGAATGTTCATCTCTAAATTTTTGATTCGCATCTCCATATCCTTATTTTATAGGGGGTTTTTGATGCTGAGCCATAGAAAATGAATCGTAACTTTATTACCGGTATTAGTAGAAATGTTATGCTTTAGCTGCAAATTACAAATTAGTGTGTTTTGCGATTTAACACATAATTCGAGATAATGTAAAGGAGAAGATTATAGCAATACAACATTTCATTCTATGGTTCAGGACTTATCAAATATCTTATAATTAAAACGTGATAAGTTAGAGCTAATGAATTTGCAGTTATTACTTAGTATTTTGGAGCAGTTTGCAGCTCTATTGAGAGCGTTGTCCCGACTTTAATAGAAAAAAACGTTGGCAACACTGCTGTTCAGCACTCACTTAAATTAAATTCATTCAAAATATCAGTTATGATATTTGTAGAGATTTTTAAAAATAAAACATTTATTATAAGAGTAGAAAATGTGAAATAAATAAAATAAATATTAAGGCTAAAAATTTATACAGTATATATACAGTAAAACTCAGTTAAATACAATTCAAAGAATATAAGTTTCTTCAAATTCTTTCATAAGTTGAAATGAATAAATTAGTTCTAAACTCGATTGGAACTAAACCAAAATATTATATGATTTGTAATATAATGTATATTTTTTTAAACAGGGCTGGAAAAGGGGGTAATAATACCCTCTCCCCGAGTTTCGCGGCGAAAATTTAGTTCCCTTAAAAAATAGTAGATTTTCTAAAATTGATACAAAAATTGCAAATTCCAAGAATAGGTTTGAAGCCAAAATACCCAATTTTACCTCCCCCTCAACTCCCTTATTACGGCGGACTTGTTCAGCCCTGTTTTTTAAATAAAATTCCACTAAATATTAAAGCTGAAGCTAAATATTTTCTCGAATTTTTATCTTGTAAGATATTTGCAAAGTTTACAGTACTAGTGAAGACATACCCACAAAAATTTAACTTCTTATTATACTAGAATTCAAGAATTTTAAAATAATTACAAGTATCTTTATCTTTTATAGCGTTAAATTAATGTTATTAAAGCTAAGTATTTGTATTGTATTGTATAATAGAATAATTATGTCTTATAAACTCTTAAAAGACGACATACATTATAATTCCAATGTCATTGTACTCTAAAATAATCACAAAACCATTTTCTGAGATGCATTTGAGTCCTTGGCCTGTATGGCAAACATCATATGCTTATCCAAAATATTTCAGCATTTGGTCTCTAAAATTGATTACGGGTTGGATTTGGCGTGAATTAAAAGATCAATAATTATAACTTAAGTCAACTAATGAGTAAACTATTAGATTTCCGAAACTCTACTTGAAATGTTGATATTCATAATTGAAATTTGATTTGATGCCTTGAATGACACTTCTGAGCATTGCATTACTATTTTAAATTAGTTCAAGAGTTAAAATGTATATTTGTTTAAACTAATTCATTGACAGATAAAATTATTTTTTTAAAAATGTGAAACGATCTTTGAGGTGGAAAAGCTTGAAAATAGAAATTAATACTTTTAAAGTATGTTTTATATAACGATGAGATTAACCCATTTGTAAGAATTTGAAATTATATAAATATATCTTGAAAGAAGCTCAGACTTATAGGCTATGTAAGCTAGCTAGCTTATAAGCTAGCTAAAACTGTCTTCGAATTATTATTTCATAATTTTTCTAATTTTCATAGTCAGTAATAATAAGTAAAATGGTTTCTCACTTTCTTAGATTAGATTCACATAAAAGCATTAGAGACTCAATAATAAAGTAGACGTTTACCTGACTTGTCAGTTAAATCTGAAAAAACATTATAACTCATTACCAAAGTCAGGAATAGTTGATTCAAACAATTAAGTTATGGAATATTCTTTGAAATGTATTCTGTATTCTTTGAAAATAGTGTTTCGGAGCAAAGAAGTGTGTCATGATTTGAAATGATAAGTATTTCACTTTATTGTGAAATTAAGCTGGCATGTTATGTAATCCTATAGGTATAAACTTAATCCAAAATAGCTTTATTTTTACTTAGAAATAAACGCATTTTTTATATTTCTCTAAATGCAAATGAATGGCTCACCCGTTGATCTTTACTGACATATGACTTAAGATGTAGTAAAAAGTTTCTGACGACAGTTGTGAGGCGTTTAGCAAATAAAGAAAATAAAGCTAAGAGTTGGCTTAGTTTGGCAACAAGTAATTAGATAGATTGCAAATGGTTAAAACGGGATTCAGCCAAAAACTCTAAGTCAGTTTTAAAAGTGGAACAAACATTAAATGTATTTTATAGCACTTCAGAGTAAGAGAAGCTAAAAATTTGCTTTGTATTAGTTGCTTATCTATAAGAAAGTGTTCAATTTTTGACAGTAATATTATTTATTCTGATGATAAACTTTTTAAAATTTGAATCAATTATTAAATTTAATTTTGTTTAGATTTTATTTTTCAGTCAAGTATTTTGATAATTATTTTCTTACCATTTTTATAATATAAAAATACGTATTATGTATGAAATACTAAGTATTGAATATGTGATTTACTAAATATTTAGGATTTTCTTTTATACAGATATGCATCTAAAAGGCATGATTATAGTGAGTGATAGAAAGTGATTATCAATTATTATCTTTGCCAATAATTGTTGTGCTGCTCTGCAATCTTCTAAACTTGTAGTGAAAGTTAAAAGGCAGGCGAGTCTTGTTTGAGTGTCACATCAAATACATTGTAAGTCCTTATAATTCTTTTGGATTACGTATTCATTCAATTCCAGCTTTACTGACAAATAATCAATGATTTAAAACTTTTTAAAAACTTTTTAAAAATAGATTTACAAAAATTAATCACTACTGAAGACAACTAAACAGTTTTACTATCAGAAGTGTCACTGATAGTATTGTAAATTAACATTAATTCTATATAATTTCTATCTAATGTCTTTATCTTATGTATTTATTAAAGTTTAAAACCAATCTAATCTATATTCTAATCTAATCTAATCTAATCTATAACACTATTAAGACTATTTTAAATTCTATCAGTGCAGTAATTGCTCAGATCGTTAATAAAAAGGTTAGCCCAAAATTCAAACAACTATTTATTTCCAATTAAGAAAGAGTTGTCTCTTAATGCAGTAAAACCTCTCTATCTTAAACATACAGTAGTTTTGAAAAAAAGTAAAAAACAAGCCCTCATTTCCTATGGACTTATCTGCATTCATTTTAAAAACCACTTAACTGCACGTTCAAGATAGAGAGGTTTAACAGTATTAAAAATAAAAAAGTCCGACTGCTATTTCTTACTATCACTGAATATTACTTAAGCCCAATCAATCACAATAGAAAAGATACTTAAGGAAGTCTCACAGAGTTAGAGTAATGTTATTAATTCGAATTGTATTATATCTAACTCAGAGCTAACCTAAAGTACCTTTAAAACAATGAGCAGATCTCTTAATTAATCATTCATCAAATTGATCAAAGCGTGTGTAAATAAATACACTTTACTCTTAAATGCTTTACACGCAAAACAGACATATAGGGAATGTACAGAGGCGGCATAAATACCATGTTCAACTTTCAATATATATTTCTTTGATAAAACTTAATCTTTTTTATAAAGTCTTTATCAAAATTTGAATCTCAAATGAGTTATATCTCAAAGTAATATCAGATCCATTATTAAGAAAAAAAACTTTATAACTCCTCTGAGATTCAAATTTTGATAAAGTCTTTATCACGAAAGATTGAGTCTTATCAAAGATATATATATTGAAAGTTGAACATGGTATTTATGCCGCCTCTGTACTAATAGATAATCAAACATAAGAATATATATTTTTGTGTATGATTTTAAAGATATACTGATTTGATATTTTAATATCAAAGTATGTTTGAAAATTTGACAACTATTAGTGGTAACTATAATATGAATATTAGAATAAAGAGACACAAATTGGCATTAAATTCTGCTCATTTATTATACGATATGAAATGAAAACTAATTTGAGTTGAATAACTTTTAGTTAAATTTAGTTGAGACAGAACTTATTTATAAGTTGGTAACTTTTTTTCTACATTTCAACTTAATATCAAATCTAAAGATGTGTTTTTTTAACATTCAGTCTTATTAATAAAAATAATCAAGAATAACAACGACGAGTTTTTTGTAAATTGAATAATATTTCACTAATAAAGTAATTCTATGTTAATTTGAAAAATTAATTTCAATTTATGTATATTCAGTTATATGTATGTATAGTATTGTTGGTGAAACCATATTTCTGTTTCAAAGGTTACATTTATAGACATAAATTCTAAGTTAATATTAATCAGTGCCGTAGCTAGCTATGGGGCCAGGGGGTCATGGCCCCCCCAGAAATTTTTCACCATTTAAGTGTAGATCTGTGGGGTATAGGCTTTAATATAAGGCTATACATAATAAACATGTGTTGGCCCCCTCAGACCTAAAATCCTGGCTACGTCACTGATATTAATCTAATAATGTTTCTGAAAATTGATTTGATTACCGATTGTCGCATTGCGTAAATCATCCAAATTTAGATTCAATTGCATAAGACTTAATGTGTTAGTCATTTAGGTTTAAAAAATTTGGCAACAATTATATGAAAAACACGCCAACGCTCTACAAAATGCTTAACGTCATATCCGTTAGTATTTGAAATTTGAATAATTTCACAAAAGAAGTATTTTTGTTGTAAAAATTTTTTTTCAATTGAAGTTTACAAACCCTAAAGCTTCTAAAAATTGTGAAGCATCACATTTTCTTATTTATAGCTCTTATTAGGGCTTTTTAGCTCCAATAATCTCTAAGTCTATATCTTTAAGATTCTGTCTATATCTTTAAGATTCTATCTCTATCTTTAAGATTCTATCTCTATCTCATTTCTGATTAGCATTTTATAAGTTATGCAATTCTTAAGAATTTATCTTTTCATTTGTTAAGTTTTCTAAATATAAAACAAAACTCAATAGTTTTATTTTACGAGTTTAGTAAAGAAAGTCTTAAAGAGTAAAATACATGAATTCATATGCATCTCATATAAAGTAAATCTTAACAAAGACAATCTTAACAGATTTATAATGTATATTGTTTTGGCTTTCACTTTGATGTTAATGTAAAAAATGTTAGCACTAAATAAATTAGTGTTTTCACAATGAAAGTAATAAAATAAATGGCTTGTAATATATTTCTCTAATAATTTAAAAGAAAGTAGTGATCATATAATAAATAATCACATATTCTAAGCTACAAATTGAATAATACAATGATAGGAAGCAGTCATTTCTTACAGATTAGATTTCAGTTCAATGAATACCATTTCAATCTTTGTGATCTAATCCAAATGAAGTGCTTCAGTATCAGAAACATTAGTTCTCATTAATTGAAAATTTAATAATTTATAAAATTAATAACAGAAAAAACCTAAATTAAAATAATATTTAAATTTTAAATTGCTAGTATAGCTATATTAAGTTTTGAAAATTTAACCTAGTTACATTTACTACGTTTATTACGTTTATTACGTTTATAACAATTATTACATTTATAACAATTATAATAAACATAAGCGTTTCATTGCAAAAAACATTTCTAAAAGCACGGATTTAGACACTTATACACTGTATTTATGTTTTATTTTCTTTTTTCTAGAAAAATAATCTTCAATTGACTCAACATTACTGAGAGAAACCCAAACTAGTGATTAGTGTCAGTTAAATAATAATTAGGATAAAATAATTTCTGTGATAAAGTCTGTCAACAGTGAATGTCGTCCCAAATAAGTGAACTCATCTCTAAATAGACAATAGTTTGTGAATTAAGTGATAAAAACAATAAAACTAACCAAAGAAGATAACAACTAACATGACCTCAGCGTGGAGTCAATTGGAACAATTGCTGACTTGTTGCGTATGTTTAGATCGGTTTAGAAATCCTAAACTACTTCCATGTCAGCACACGTTTTGTGGTGAGCCGTGTCTGGAAGGTCTGGTGGATTATGCCAGACGTCAGATCAAATGCCCCGAATGTCGGGCTGAACACAGAATTCCGTATAACGGCGTCCAATCATTTCCAAATAATGTGACGTTAGCGCGATTTTTAGATCTTCACCGGGGAATCACCGGCGAAGAGCCGGAACCGCTTCCGTCTCAAATGGACAGATGCGGAGTTTGTTCAGAAAAGGCATTCTGCGAGCGATGCTCTCATTGTGATAAAAAGGTATGCGAAGAGTGCAAAGAAGCGCATTTGGATATATTGAGGAGAGAGATCAGCAGAATTAACAATCAGGTGAGGAGAGGACTCACTAAACTCACTGAACACTCCACCCAAACAGAGCGCAATAGTGAGAAATTGCAATTAAATCATAAGCAAATCAGAGAAGAAATCACTGAATCCGTTCGGAGATTTATCAAAGATCTAAAAGACAAAGAAGCAAAACTCTTGCACGATTTGGATGAATACACACAGTCCGAGACCAAGAGTGTCGAGAAGTTAAAAGAAGATTTAGAACAAGAGGTAACTAATCTCACTTCTAATTGTGAATTGGCTGAGAAGCACATCACCGAAAATGATGAGTGGACTGACGCTGAATTGGTTGAGTATAAAGAGATTTTCATGAAGACACTCGACTTCCTCCGTAATCTCGATCCCGACACCAGTGATTTCGCCCGAAAAATTAAATTTCAGTACAAAACAGATGTCGATATCTTGAGGCGAACGCTTATAGATTTCGGAGAACTCAAGATAACCACACCAAACATGTTGATATCGCCTTCCGAAAGTAGTTCTAATTTGTCTCTTCCGAATCAAAATAACTTAATGCGAAGCCAAAGTGACCATCGATTAGCCGCACAATTCCAACAGCGAAAACAGGCGGAGTCGAGATTTCTTGATGTGTCCAACAGTCAGAGCAGGTTAGCGGCGATGACTCACAGCGATTCTGAAAGAGATTCACGACTGGAAAGGAATTCATCGCCAACTCGAAGAATTACTGATCGATATACTCGTTATGGCGTTAATCGAAGAGATGTCGACGACGACAGGGATACCAGAAGCAGATTTCTTCGCGATACAGATTATTCCCGAAACTGGCCGCGACCGAGTGATAGTGAAGACACGATCACACCCACTACTCAATTCAGATCAAGATTCATGAGAGAACGCAATAATCAACAGGATTATAGTTTTGATGACTCGCATGATTCTGATGTTGGAAGTGGTCATCGAAGTGTTCGCTTTGAAGAGCCAACAGCTCAGCCCAGGCCTAAAGTATTCGAAACAGAAGAAGCTGCGAGAGGACCACTCAGTGGTGTCATTAAGTTAACGGATTCGCCACATGTTATGGAAAGACTTCATCAAAATGAAGTTCGACAAAAGCTGAAAGAAGCTGAAGCACAAAACCCTCCAGCATTTGTACCAACACCGGCTCCACCCGTTTCCACTCCAGTCCCTCCACAGCCAAGAAGAACGCCTTCGAGACAAGTCAGCGAAGACGAAATAGAAAAACAAAAAAAGGCAAATCAAGTGGCGGCTGCAGCCAATGCAACGCCAACCCCTTCTGTACCACAATCTCCAATACCAAAAGCGCCGCAATCGTCTCCTATTGTTCCGGAATCTCCGACTCGAATAATCAACCGCAGAGTCACTACACTTCAAAAAGAAGATGAACGCACCAACAGATATAGTTCTGATTCATCGCGACGCGGATCAGATAGTAGTGTAACTGTTGATGACTCGCAAATGGATGAAGAATCAGGCGATACTTCAGGAATCGCACGATTAGCCAGAAGAAGAACAAACAATGAAGATATCGATAGTAATTCTCGCGCACCCGTAACCAGACAGACATCGAATCCAAGGCAAGTATGCACTACTTCTAGTAGTACTCCTTCTACTACTTCTTCGGTTGAGTCTAATGAGGAGCCAAAGCAAGACTCTCCTGCCTCTCCTGTCACTACTGCCAGTTCTATTACTTCTACTACTTCTTCTACTACTTCTACTACTACTACCACTACTACAACCACTACCACTACCACTACTAATACAACCACTTCTATCACTCCTGCAATCAAATACAAGTTCACATCAAGAGCTCTGAGGTCTTCACAATCATTACAGTCTAATAACTCAGTAGAGAACGAGTCTGAGAGCAACACACAGTTGAGTGATTTGTATAGTTCAAGAACAAGTGCTCCAACAGTTCCACAAACAAGTGATGTACGTTTTGATAAACCAACTAATTTATGTCTGACGGGTTCTTCACCATTACTTTCCAGTAGAAGAAGTCCAACGATTGACAACCCATCAATGACTAACTCTTCAGTTGCTTCAAATAGTTCGTTAGTTCCCATCAGTTCTTTAGGTATCAGAAGTATAGCTAACAGTAGATTGGGTTCATCCGAACTCCAGGGGCGGCGGGTGAGTCTTGAAGAGTTTAGGGGTCAGATTAGACCCAATTATAACCCATATCGTCAAGCAACGTTGAACACGAGACCTATTAACCTAAATCCCATTCATCACTTATCAATTACTCGAGAAGAGCCCCATATAAGAAGTGTGACATCTGCTCCCATGCCTTCTATTGAGCCTCAGCATTCATCCTATAGACACACTTTAACAACTCTTGGTTTTCCAGATTCAAGTAATGAGCGACAAATCATTACGCAATCATTCGATTGGGGAATTAGTGTTTTAGATTGTATTTGCTATTCTATTGGATTTATTATTTTCATTACTGTTGTTATATACAGGTCTGTACGTTCGCCGCTGGGGAAGAACCTATCGCTAACACATACAGAAGCTAATGATGTAAATAATGATAATAAAAATTTAGTTAGACATACAATTGGATCCGATAAAAAGGAGAGTCGAACCATTTCGACTGATATCGAAACTGAGTCCAGTGATAGCAATAGCAATGAAAGCAGTGGTGAATCCGATAGCGAATCAGGCGAGGAAGAAGCCGGAGCCCCAACTTCAGCAATCAGTGGTAGTTCTAGTAATAGTCGCTCCATTGGCAGTACAGCACTCAATGATACTCAACACAGGTCTGAAAGAATAAATGAATTGCCAGCATCTGTAAGCGCTTTATTAAATCGTAGTGCACAGGCCAGGAAGGATAACCTCAATACCATCAGTAAAACTGATCCTCCAACTTATGGCGGCTCTGGACGCTTCTCAAGACAAAGCACTTTATCAGATGATTCCAATGCTGGTTCTGTATATAAGAATAGGAAGACATCGTCAGAGATGTTGAAGAAAGACGACGAAGCCATACCTTCGTATCAGTCAAAACGCAGTCTAAGTCGTTCCGCAACTTTGGAAGAAGACGCCAACGATGACTACTCGAATGCCGGCTCCACTTCAGCCTACAGTCGATTTTTGGGTCGAAATAGAGCCGGCGCTTCATTAATGGCCAACAAAGATGACACACTTACAGATGATTCCAAATTTTCATACACTCGAAGGTCAGATAAATTTGGTTCGAGTAATACCCCTTCCACTGCCTCTTCATATCGAAGCCGTTTGGCCAAAAGCAAAAGTTCTCACACTATAGCAGGTGTGTATACTTACAGGTGTACAACCCGTATATTATTTATAAATTAACAAAATGTTTAAACAATTCAATTAAGTTCGTCTTCAATATAGTTAAGAATTTTTCTTAAGAAGAAAAAGTCTTCTTAAGAAGAAAAAATCTTCTTAAGAATAAAAAGTCTTCTTAAGAAGAAAAAGTCTTCTTAAGAAGAAAAAGTCTTCTTAAGAAGAAAAAGTCTTCTTAAGAATAAAAAGTCTTCTTAAGAATAAAAAGTTTTCTTAAGAATAAAAAGTCTTCTTAAGAATAAAAAGTCTTCTTAAGAATAAAAAGTCTTCTTAAGAAGAAAAAGTCTTCTTAAGAATAAAAAGTCTTCTTAAGAAGAAAAAGTCTTCTTAAGAATAAAATAAAATATATTTTTCATGGGTTTAACATTTTTTAGCAAATGATGAAAGTGATGAAGAAAATGTGAACCCTCTATCTCCAACTTATAAGAGTAGATATCCAGACATATCTCTTGCAAATAGAAAAACTTCAAGATCAGGATATACTTATAGGACTCGTGAGCAAAGTCCACCACCTGAAGAGGAAGCAGGTATTATAGTTAGCATTGAATTGAGTGAATAATTAAATGAGAAAATGATTGATAGGATCAGTTGCCCAATACCTTATCAACAAATACGGCACCAAAAGCTCGAGTTCAAAGACAGATCCGAGTAAATCATCAATTCTAAAAAGCAAGAGTTCTCATGTCTTATACGGTCGAAGTATTTCAAGTTCAGATGAAGAAACATCAACCGCTTCTCTTCCCAGAAGAAGTAGTCGTGACAATGAAATCACTCCCTTCTCATCTGCAATAAAGACATCCAGCTATGGACTGACTTATCCGCGACAGATGTTTATGCAAAAGAAGAAGATGATGATGCGTATCGGGAGTCGTGGCACAGAACCCGGTTGTTTCACTTGGCCTCGAGGGGTCACTACAGGACCGGATAATAATATAGTAGTCGCCGATTCATCTAACCATCGCGTCCAAGTCTTTGACTCCACCGGAAGATTCATGTTTGAGTTCGGCTCATACGGAAGCGGCGACGGAGAGTTTGACTGTTTGGCCAGCGTTGCAGTCAATAGAATCGGACAATTCATCGTTTCTGATCGATATAACCACAGAATACAACTGTTTGATCCGTCCGGAAGGTTTCTCAGATCATTCGGATCTGAGGGAAGATCTGACGGTCGGTTTAGTTATCCGTGGGGTATAACTACTGATGCGCTCGGATTCATCTATGTTTGCGATAAAGAGAATCATCGCATTCAAGTTTTTCAATCGGACGGAACTTTCGTTGGAAAATTTGGGACAATTGGTAGCAGAACTGGAATGCTTGAACATCCGCATTATGTCACTGTCAGTAATACTAATAGAGTCATTATTAGTGACAGCAATAATCATCGCATTCAGGTATACATTCCTTCAATGCCATTCTTATAGCTTTTCTATTATTAAACTTTATAGAATCTCAAAGTTTTATTTTTCAAATACATTAATTTCATTTATATAAATCATATAAATATAATAGATATTTGATGTGAATGGTCGCGCTCTCTCATCATTTGGAACTGAGGGTAAGTTTCACTCTTTTAATAACTCGATTTCCTCCACTTTCTTAATTCTTATTGTATTGATTTTTGTGTACTCTTATTGTATACAATTTTTTTGACCTTTGACTTTTGACACTAAAACACAATAAGTTTGAATTTGTAGAGAAAATATCATAAGCATTCATATGTTTAGTGGTTTTTAATAGTTAGTAGTTTTTAATAGTTAGCAGTTTTTAATAGTTAGCAGTTTTTAATAGTTAGCAGTTTTTAATAGCAGTTTTTAATAGTTAGCAGTTTTTAATAGTTAGTAGTTTTTAATAAAAATAATTTTAGACTTTTTGTGAGAAAACAAAACTTTTGTCCATAATATTAGAACATGAGATATAAAATATTTTAAGTATCAAATCATTTTGTATTTGTGCCAAATTTTAGTTATAGTGATTGATTGATATTTCGCGTTATTTGTCATTCAGATTATATAATATTTAATATTCATGAGCGTAGACTAGATATACACTAAATTTAGTATATTATGTGCTCATAAATCATACATTAGAAACATTTGCTCTAAAATAGATACAGTATTTAAAATCAAGGTTTGCACTAAAATAGTAAGTGTCCTAATTTCAAAATACAAGTCATATTTGTAATTTTGCATATCATATATCTATAGGTAATAGATTGTAATATATTATGAGTTTTTCTTATACTATAAGTTTATATTAACATGAAAGAACCTTGGGCCGTAGACCCTTGGACCCTAGACCCTTGGACACTAGACCCTTGGACACTAGACCTTTGGACACTAGACCTTTGGACACTAGACCCTTGGACACTAGACCCTTGGACCCTAGACATGTTAGCTGAACTCCAATTTAAACATACCCGTAACTCTAATAAAATATTTTTCATGTCAATGTTATCTTTTGATAATTCCTTCCAATAAAACCCATCCTTTATGACAATTAACTTATTGTTTGCACACTTAGGTTCGGGCGACGGACAGTTCAAGTTTCCTCGAGGTGTTGCCATTGATGATCAGGGATTTATAATTGTTGGCGACAGCGGTAATAATAGAGTTCAAATTTTCAATCCTGATGGGACTTTCTTAAAAGTATGTCATCTATTAATTGAGATTTGAATCTAATGTTTTATCTCATTTTGATCAGTCATTTGGCACATGGGGTTCGGGAGACGGAGAATTCAAAGGTTTGGAAGGGTTAGCCATCTCTTCCACGGGTAATATTCTTGTATGCGATCGTGAGAACCATCGAATCCAAATCTTTTAACTCATGTTTTTTTATTCACAAACAAATAAAAAATATCAAATAAAAAAAGAAAAATACAAAATCTAAAAAAATCTTTGACCTAATCAAAAGTCCAATTTGAATTTAGTCATAAATGGGTTTAATTTTTT
>JAUJYU010000304.1:0-14713 GCA_033995675.1 Nothrus silvestris
ATTTAATTTTAATTTGTGTTTCAATCATTATTTTTATATAAAATAATATTAAAACTGATTCTAAACTCAGGGCGCCTTCACATGTAAATTCATTCATATTATAGACCATTTATAAATAATTTTTACACCTTTTAATTTACCAATGTTTTAATTATTGATTGATTTTTTCATAAATGTTGACTGCGGTCAGTCATATTGAATTTGTAGACCTTTTACACATATCATTTAAATCGCGAATTCATTTATTAAAAGGTATATTTGCCTCAATTTAAGCTTATTTTATAGAAATCAAATTTTTAACGGTTCAATAATGGATGGTTGGGTTGTATGAGAAATGCTCAATCTATGAAATGCATGTTGGTCAAATCATTTTTTTAACAACAAAAATTTTATTTCAAGGTTTATACTAGTGAAAAGCAGTTTATACGCTCATTCTCATCCATTATCATTCCCACTCTTATTTCATTCTTATTAAATATCGTAAAACTGTTTCAATTTCCGAAATATCTATATATTGAAGTAAATACACAGAATTAAATCACTAGAACTCTATAACTTTAAATAAATTATGGAAAATAGACTATATTTTATAATAAAAAATACAAATCAAGTTGCTGAGTATAATAATTATCCGTATAAAAGCATAGTTTATATAAAGAAAAAATGTTATTATAAGTGCAAAATTAAAAATTGTCAATCTAAATCAACTTTAATCAATGTGATTATTACAAAAACTTCTTATTACAGCCTTATTTAAAATAACTTTGGTTTAAGTAAAATGTCTGTTATTTAGGGTTATTTTGGCAGAATAAATGAGATAAGTATAGTATGTTTTAAGCTGTGATGGGCAAGGTCGGCCGAGATAGAGGGTTCAGGGTGTGATAAATGGCGGCTGCAAAATCTCAATTGGGACCCTTCTATTTTGAATTTATAAAATACCACCCCTGGCTATTGCAGGTAGGGTATTTTGGCTATCCCTGTTAAGAAGTAGATGTATAATAATTGGAATTTATAAAATTTGAATTTTAAAAAGGATTTGATCAATTTAGCGGAAGTATTTTTGATTTCTAGTTTATGAATTTTGAATTTGACTTATTTTTTTAGCCGATGTTTATGTTTATGAAACTTATATGAAATATGAAAATATTCAGATCAACTTTTGATTTACAAGTCAATGATAGCTTAAAATCATTTTGAATAAGTCATCTCTAATAGAATTTTATTCAAAACTTGCAAATACTTTTTATGAATCGTATTTTTATAATGATATTTAATTGCATCGATATTTAGAATCAATGAATTATGTGAACAGCTTTTTTAAATCTAATGGTTTATGAGTTTATTGCTATAGTAAAAATTTATTGTAAGGACTATTTTTTAAGATTATAAGGTTTGTGGGCCGTTTGACTTGTTGGCTAGTGATCTGTCCCCTGTGAAGCATTTGCCCTGTCGGTCGCGGCTCATTATTAAATATAGAAATCAAAATCAATCGAAATTTAACTTTTTTGTGATATATATATTTATGTTTAAAGTTTAGTAAAATAGTCTAAAACTTGATGATTAATTGATATTACTTTCAATTGTATTTGTGATACAATTCCATCAATATATGGCTGTTTCTGTGGCAGAGCTGTATCACAAATACTATTGAAAGTGCAATACATTATCAATTAATCATCCATTTATAGACTATTGCTCAACTTATTTTATCCTTAAATACATAGATAAGTTACATTTCCATTGATATAAAGATATCACAAGTTTAGCTTTTGATGTCCCCTCATATGCAAAAATACACTAAAACTAAATTTTGAACCATTTTATATATTTGAGTTCTTCAAAATGTCAAAGGAAACCACTTTTAAAGGCATTCTTTCTTTTCAAAGAGCACTTCGAAAAGGGAATGGTTTCAAAAATGTATTGCTTATAGTATTGACAATATTATAAATAGCTTTAATTAAATACTGTATATAGAAATACTTGATTGTGTTGAATTGGAATTTAGATTAAACCAACACAAATAGTTAGAATTAGCATTTAGAAAACTAGATTTACTGTTAACTCTTTTACTTATTATGAAATGTTTAATGGAAGAGAATAATAACTAATTTGATAATAGTTTGAAAAATATTAACAATAGGAATATAGAGAATATTACCACTGTGTTCTCAAACTGGGTTTTAAGTATTAGTATATGTATTATTTATGTAAACATGTATGCAAAAATTGATTGGTTGCCTGTACATAATTTATTTTAGAGAATATTATAAGTTTGGTGATTGTTTTTTGATATAAACTATTGTTTTATTAATTTAAAATTTGAACACTTTTTACATTTACACATTTTAGTCGAAAAAGTAATTCTAAAGCGTCTTTATATAAACTATTGTCTATTTTCTCTAAAGCTTTTTTTACTTATTGTCCAAAATTTGTTGAAAACATTTTTGTATTAAAACAATTGTTTTATAGCTGTCTTATTAGATTTTAATAATTTATGCCATTCAATACATAACAATGTCAGCTAAAAATATGTCAGAACATAATTGAGATAATATTCGCCATTAATCTTAAATTAATCTCTAAGTGTGAAAGTTTTATTACTTTAAGCATAATGTTTAGCCCTTTAGGTTCATTAATTAATTTTTGAGACATTATATTAAGGATTTAATAGTTTATATCGTGCAGTACTAGAAATTTATATCCAGTATTTTTCCAATGAATATATTTTTAATATGAATATATGAAACATATGAATATATATGTTTAAATGCATTACAGCAATAATCTTATTTTCATCTTTAATTCAATAACAATAGTAATATTTATTGCATTGTTATAAACTATTTGTTAAACAACTATATCTTGAAATCTCTCCAACATTAAAAATGTGTCTATGTTGAAGGTGAGCACTTCTGCTATTCTTCCTCTTCCTCCGATGTGATACAAATATGTTGAGTATTCCTTATGTTGAAAATCTCTCTTAACTTAAGATTAGAGGATTGGAAGACTCTCCCAAACTATTACAAGATATAGAGGTTTAACTGTAATATTAGAACAAATGCTGAAACGCAGAAATCCTATCTGCCAGAAATCCAAATGACACAAGTTTTAGTATTACTTAATAATCAAATAATAGAATAGTTTTGGTTTATATAATGTAATCAATGGAACCCAATATCTAATCAATAATTTATATAATTTTGCTGACTTTTAAGGGGACATCTTATGGCTCGAGGGAATTCGTTCGAAGACATGAATCTCCTAACGAAAAATGTGCCCCGAAAAGGAGGACGGGTGGAAACACTACTTTAAACAGACATCAAGAGATCAATTTAATATTTGGTCGCTTTCATAATGTAGATAAAAGTGATAATTAATTGGTTTTAACAATAATTATTTAAGATTCATTTTACTCTTAATCAATTGTAAACTTGATTTTGTGTTTATTGATAGTTATTTATTATTATTATTATTATTATTAAAATTGTTATTTATTATAAAAGTAACATTTTAGACATTATAAACATTATCGATATAAAGTGTCAGCATTTTGAAAGAACCCTAATATTTGTATAAGAGAAAGAGGGCTATATATTCAAAGTAGTGAAGAATAAATTCTTGTTTTTTAAATTTGAAACTTTTTGATTTCTTAAATTCTATCACATATTAAATTACAATAATTTCTGCGGAGAACTGTATTACAAACCATAAACAATTTCAATTTAAATTAATAGTAATGTTTAAAATGCACGTAAACTTAGTAATTGTGCGAATAGAAAAGAAACATTATACACAAATTCTTCAAATTGATCTTTTAAAGTTTTTTTTGTGATTTATAACATACAGTACTTTATAAGATATAATGGCCATTGTTATGCATTGCTATGCATCGTTTGGGCATCTCTTTTGTTATGTTCAACCATAAGGGATATTAGAATTGATTTTATTCTTATATTTTTCTTTAGAATTGATTTTATTCTAGAGATCCTCTAAAATGTTTCCAAATGAATATTACAAAAATAAATCGACAAATTAAAGATTTTTAAAAATATCTTAGAAAATTAATTTATTAGTTATTGAATTTTGAAATCTATAGCAATGAGATCACGAAATCTACTGTATATTGAATATTGTTATTTTTCTTGAAGGGCAGCAGGGCTTGAAGGGCTTCTTAATGAGCAGAAATTTCATATTTTTTAAATAGGATTTGAAAATTTGTCTAATTTTATGTATGAAACTGAATAATTTGATGTTTAAATAAATATTTTATTTTAAAATTCAAATATAATAATTTTTTCTTAAGAAAATATTGAAATATTTGAGAATTGACATAAGATTGAAATGATGACAGATTACTATTGATATATCAGAATATTAGCTGAAAGAGAAGGAGAGTTTTGTCAATATTTTGTGCCTTCTATTAAATTGAAATATAAAAAAATTCAACCATAAAAGTATTTGTTGAATTGAATACAAAAGAGTAAAGCAAAGCATAAATCGATGTTTCATTGTGTTCAGAGCTCATGGTTTTTAAAAGTTTAAACTCTTCAAAATATTTTAGTTTAGAAATTGAGAGACTTTTTTCAGTTAAATTATTCCGATTATTATATCCTTAAGAAATTACAAAAACTAAGAATATTTAATTCTCAATATTTTAATTTAAGACAAACAAAAACAATAACACATTATTACACTTGAGTTATTGAAATGTTAACAATAAGTGTTCACTTATTAATATTAATTTCAGTGGTAGAGCACTCCTCTCTTTTATGACAAAAGTGACAGATGTTGACAACTTTCTAGAATATACTAATATTTAGAGTCAACCACGCAGTCGTTCACAATTTCAACCTTCTTTGAGATTTATATTATTTAAGAATTAAGGATTCAAGAATTTAAGAATCTTCATAAATAAAATATTTTTGTTTTCTTTATTTCCACAATTTTAAAGAGCAATCTTAAAATTGTTTTCTTCTCTGTTTTCTATAATATTTAATGATATAATTCTATATAAAATTTTTATAATATTTAATGATATAATTCTATATAAAATTTCTATAATGATCTGTAATTTACTTATTTGAAAAACTTGAAAATCTGATCAATTTAAATAGGCGATTTTAGTATTAATTAATAATAATGCTTTTGATTTAAAAATCTTTAAATATTATTTGTAATTTAAATTAAAAATTTCATAATTAAAGCAATAATTTTGCGGAAAACATCA
Source organism: Nothrus silvestris (assembly GCA_033995675.1). NCBI lineage: Eukaryota > Metazoa > Arthropoda > Arachnida > Sarcoptiformes > Nothridae > Nothrus > Nothrus silvestris. The sequence continues at coordinate 5,228 of JAUJYU010000304.1, forward strand.
TCATAGATGACAATTAATTTAATTTGCATTCAAGACCACATGCCCTATATTTCTTTCATTTTCTAAGTAACTCTTTTGAAATATTATTCAATACACATATTATAAAAAAGTTTAAAATATGGGTTATATATTACATGCATTCAAATGCAAGAAAGCAAAATATTTTTGAAAAGTAGTATATAAGACATCGTATTTCTAAAATGTGCACTTTTTGAATCAAAAAATAGCATTCATGGTTCTCACTATAGAGTGAAATGATGGCATATGATCTTATTTAACTTGCAGTATATTCAATATAAGCTACTATTAAATGAAAATAAGTTTAGACTTGAATAATGCAAAATAAATTTACATGTTTATAGCATAGATAAATGTCCCCTATTTTGACTTCCTTCTTATATTAATCATTTTAAGCGCTATGATTACTATACCTAAAATTTTGAATAGCTTTAAATAGATTTTATTTATTTATAAAAGTATATCGTATTTAAAATTTTTGTAAATTTTACTACTTAATTGTCGAAAGTGGAAAATTTCAAATTCTGTTGTATAGTTTTTTTGTTAAATTTAAAAACTAATCTTTGAAACTTTAAGGATAATTTATTATGAGAACTCACACAATCTTAACTTTGACTGCTTTTCCATAAGCGGTAAATCAGGACTCAATCAAAAACTTAGATAAACTTTAGAAACACTTCTTTCTAAATCGAAAGTGCTTTTGAATATGAAGAAGAAATTGTTGTGAATATTTTTTCATAAAACTCAACTCAACTCATTTTGCCAATATTAATATAGATAAAATTAATATAGATAAATTATTGTCGGAATGCAATTTCTTATTCATTTTTTGATAGAAAGTTTAAAATCAAATTTATTATCAAAAGTTTTAATGAATACAAATCATTTGGTAATTGTAACATTTTTAAAAATAATATAAATAAATTTATATATTAGGGATTACAACACACCTCAACTTAAAACCTGGAGTATACACAAGCAGGGGTACTGGGAGGAAGAGGGTCCCCAAATTGAAGGGAGGGGTCAGACAAAAACTAACAAAAACCCCTATAAGAAAAATAATAAAACAATAAAAGAAAATGTAAAATACATAAGGGGTAAGATTTTAAAAATGAGCTCAAAATATCCACTTGAAATTGAAGTGTCACTAAAGATTTTTATATGGTTTTTATTTTTAAAATATTGTTTTATAAAAATATGAAAAGATTGAGATTTAATTGAGTCAGAGTTAATGGAACTGGAATTGAATGGAGTTAGAGAAAAGTGTTTTCATAAAATGAGCTCTGCTTTGGTTGTTCGGCAAATTTGTATTCACCCGTAGAGACTGCTCGTGAAGATGATATTTATTTATCGGCATCTGGAGCTCAATCATAAAAGATATTCTATGATTAAAATTTATTTCCATTCTATATTTATCCTAATAAGAGTCCGAACATAAATATATCCCAAAAATTTAAATTTATAAAACAAAATAGTGTAAAAATGTTTCTGTAAATTATCCACAATTGCTGTTTAAGTTTGAAAATAGAAATCGATAATAACACTTAAAACTACTCTAAACAATTGAATTCATGTACAGGCACTTAGGGTGTTGCAAGTGTTTAGTTCAATGGGAACATCTTATTGATGCAAGCATATTTAATAGTTAAATTGTAGGTTAATATCATTCATTAAAATATATACTGTAAACTCATTTTTACTCGACTTCGTTCAGCACCCGAAAAGATACTTTGTTACAAAGCATGAAAGCTTTATTTAGCCAAATGTAAAAAATACAGTTAAGTCCATTTAATAGCAATTAACAATTAATAAGGATTTTAATAAAACTGATCGAAATAAGATGTCTTATTAATGTACTAAATAGAGCCCGAAGTTTTTTCGAACCCGAAAAACCCGGGCAAAAGTTAAATAACGATGAAAGAATTCTATATAATGCGTTTAGGATCAATTATCAAATCAATTTGAATAAATAATTAAATATATAATTTGCTATTCAATGGACTTAACTGTATTTTTTACATTTAGCTAGAAAGCAAGCTTTCATGCTTTGTAACAAATTATCATTTCGGGTGCTGAACGAAGTCGAGTAAAAATGAGTTTACTATTTACTAATATTAGTACGTTTTACTTAGTATATATTCCAATGAGATTTTATACATATTTCTATGGAAGTAATATTTAATATAAATTTATATATACACCTAGTGCCTTATGGATCAATTGAATGTAGTAATATGTATACTTTTGTATATTTAGATGATGTATATATAAAGTCTGATGAATCTATAGGAATTTTTTACATTGTCAATTAGGTCAATATAACTTATTTATCTACATAAATAATAGACAAAGAAATGATTAATTTGATTTTACTTTAAAGATCATCATTTAAATTTTCTATCAAACTTCTAACTCATAAAACAACCCAAAGCTATTTCTTATAAATTCAAATTCCAAGACATTTGCGGCACATTAAAAGTTTGAATAATTATTCAGGAAATTTTTATATTTCGGTTTAAGGAAAACAATAGATAATAGTGTTATCTCATAATTTTTAATTATTTTTTATGCATATCAAGCCTTTCTTTTTTCTTATTCTTTATGTGAAATTTTATGAATACTTTATTAATTTTTTATATATCTGTTAAAACCTTAAGTTATATTTGCTTCGAAAATAAAGTTATTTCTAAGAAAAATTTGACTTAATTTTTATAAATGCATTTAAAAGATATCTAAAATTTTATTCATCGGAAAGATTTTGTCAAATCGCTCATAACTAAAAAATAAAGAATTTATGGAATATGTTTAAAAAGTGATCGAAAAGTTGTAAAGCATTTATTTTCAAATCGCCAAAACTTTATATATCTATTAAAGTTTTATACGAATCTTTCAAATTGACAAAATGTTACTTAAATGAAAGTTGTCATAGCTTTAGTCCATTTTTTACAGAATAAATTGATGTTTTATAGAAAGACATATATATTAAGAAACTAAAAAAATCAATATTACTGTATATGACGAGAATATGAACGAATTGTGTGCACCGCTATATTGAAAGAACAGTTTTGCCTTAAATCTAAAACCAATGAATACAAATGTAAAGCCACTAATAAGAAGGTATTGAGAAGTAAGAAATACTCAAACATTTACAATTGATTTTGTAAGTCTTCCTTTGGTTTGTTTGTCTTCTATTGCAATGATATGAAGAAAATTTTCTTCTTTAATATTGTATTTTGTTATCAATAAAACGTAACTAATTATTTACTTAAACGGCGGTTCAGTCGCCTTATTGTTTCTCAATTGTCAGTCAAGCGAATGACATAAAACGTAAACCAAAAGAAAAAACAATTTATATTAAACTAAACCTTTTTTTATTAAAAAATAGTCTGCTTCAGCAATAAAAATAGTATTAATCTTATATTTATATGTTTAATATAATAAATATTGCAATTTTTACGTATCTTTTGAATCAGGTTTGTCAACAATCAAAATATCTAAAGTTTCCCAACCATTGAATTTATAAAGAATTCAGGAATTCTAATCAAACTTGAATTAACCGTTAGAATGATTTCAATCATATAAGAGTATATTTAGAAATACCATGTATAGAAATATTAATGTAGCTAAAAATTATCTGTTCAAATATAAAGAAGATTATTCAGAAAGGACCCAAAGGGTTTTGTCAAAAATATTATTTATATAACTAGATTAATGCCTATCGATATCTACAATTTTATCCTGAATTTCAAAAGTATAAAATTTTAAAAATATCTTAATTGCTTTTTAGCCCATATTTTGAAACAAATAGGAGAGCATTGTTTCCCACCCAAGAGAATGTTATCTTAACATATGTAAAGATTTCATGCTATTAAAGATGATGCATCTTTGATATTATTAGTTTCATTTTACAAATTGATTGATAAGGTATCAGACTTAATACTGTTAAGTCTATTTGCTTTGACAAATTACTTAATTACATTCAACATAATTTCATGAAGGCATATATCAAATAGTTTCACAACTTGATGTGACCATTTCATTATAGTAACAAATCTACGACATATACAATTATTCAGACAGATTTGTATCTTTCCTTGCAGTCGTTTTCATGTTTTATTTAATTTTGAATACTCTGAATATGAGTAGAATATTATGAGTAGAATATTATGAAATAAAAGTACTGTAGGTGTAATTTGTAAATGATAGGTTGTAGATAAAATTCCGATTAGATTATGAGTAATATTAAACGCCATCATTGGTTGAAATGTTTGCAAGATAATTTAAATAAACTTATGTTGCAATTATGTTGCTGAGTATACTGCATTAATATTAAAACTTTAAATAATATACTGTAGTTTATATAATATTGAACAAACGAGTCGTCTCAATTTAGAGTAATTTATTGACAAGTTTAGTCTGTTATAAGAATGGATTTGATATATGATGTTAAAAATGATTGCAATGCAGTCTAGAGCCAACTATCAAATAGATAGAGCAAAAAATGCACAAAAGCATTTGAATTCTACATTTAAAATTCCATTAAAATAGTTAATCAAACATTCTCTACATCTAACTCCAATTTTAATCTCAAGCTTTTAATAAACATCTTATCTTTAAGTCCTATAAATTGTATTTTAACTTATGAAATGAGAGTTGACTGTAAATTGTAAATTATAATAACTGCTAATGAATACAAGTATAATAAATTATATTTACTTATTAACAATAAGTTCTTTTGTCTAAAGAATTTTTAAACTAAGGTTTCCTTATTTAATATGTATTCATAATCTATATAAGTAATGATATATCTTATACTGTTTAGAAATGAGATTCCTATTGGGAATCATTGTTTTGGTTTATTCATAAATTTATATTTAATTGAACAAAAATTTAAATTTTCTTTTTATTTTCAATGCTCTAATATTTGCAATTAAATAAATTTAGTTGTAATGTATAGTTTAAATTAATTGGAGCATTCATTTGATAACAACTATAGAATCACTAATATAGTAAATATTTCAAATTCAATTTACATCTATGTATTCTTTTGTAATTTTATTCTAATGTTTCAAACATTTAACATTCATTTATTTGTTGAATAATTATTAAATCTGACAAATGAAACGAACATTAGATAAGAGAATGCATCACAACTTTATTTAGATAATTATCTAATAAACCCAATTAACGATGATTATATAAATTAAGAGTTCTATAAGTCTATTGATATATTTGTACAATACTTCTTAAATTAGAGTTAGATTGAATTTAATAATATTAAAAGATTTGTCTATTTTGTTACAAGTTTTTATAATTTTAAAATATCTTTAAAAATATTAGTAAAGTATAAACAATCATTAGTAAGTTATTAGTTTTTTTATAATTATCAAAACATTTAAGTAATCACTTACTTAATGTTAACCTAAAACCATGGATGAGCAGATCGGCCGAAATAGGGAAGGGTTCTGAGGGAGGTTAAATGGATCCCTCTCATTTTTAACATAGAGGATTTTTGAATCGTATTTTGCAAATTTTTCAAATAAAGGGTAGTCTTTTCTAAAACACATATTTGAATAATAAGTTTCTAAATGAAATAAATTAGAGAAGTGAGACAGAGAACAATTTAATTGTGTATCTACTCGGAAGTAACTTTACACCAAAGGAGACATCAATTCCTTATTATTTGAAATCAATAAACAGATAGACAGATATCCAATAACAGGTATTATAAATACAACGACTCACAGAGGAAGACATACAAAGACAACTTCAGAAGAAGATTAAATATATATTTTCCTGATATCAAATATCCATTCATAAACTGAATGAAATCTAAAATTATTTGCAAAACTATTTTTAGTTAAAATTACTTTTTGGGAACCCCCCTCCCCCCCCCTCACTGTCGTCACATTAAAGAAAATAAATTGTTGCCCGAAATAAAGAGTTTATAAACGCTGGCTATCGAGCTTATAGACTACAATTTGTAGACAATTATCTTAATTTTGATGTTTGGGAAAGAACTGTATTCTTGATGAAAGAACTTTCCAAAGAAGAGCTACTGTTTGAAGACAAGTTTGTAGACCTATTATAACTTCATTTAATGAATGTTACCTGAAAGTCAACAAATGAAACCTAAAAAGTTTATTATAAAAATAATACCAAATTCTTAAAGTTTTTACTAAAGTTTCATAAGTACCGTTAAATAAAATTTTATAGAACTATATAATTAAAATTGAGCAATAATGTTTTAATAATTTAAATACATTTCCAACTTTATTCTTTATTAAATTTGTTGATTTGTTTCTAACTCTTAAAATTGAACCGAATTTTAATAAAGAATACTTTGTCTAATCTATAAAATAGTTATTTATTAATATTTAGCAAATAAATAAGTTTGTCTAAGAATGGGTGTAACCTAAATGAGTGCTAAATCACGTAATTTGTTATAAAATGCTTTGTAAAATGAAAACTATTTTCTGGTGGATTAGAATAATAAATTTAAATTTAATTAGTTAGTTCTAGTTTTTTAATTAGGGAAAGATAGTCAAAAATAATAAATGAGTGAAAATGAAAATGGTGAAATTTATTAAATTATATTAATAAACGATTGATGAAAGAATTATAAATGATTAAAATTGATACTCAAAATTTATAAACTCTAGACAAACTGAGATCGATTGTCTCCGTTTACAACATTACAAAACTATTCTTATAGATGGAAAGTTGAAAAGTTCACGATATAGTGAAAATTCATAAGCCAGCAAAATGGCAGATAAATGTAATAAGCTCGTAAATTATTTCGTAAAGTACTTAAGCTTACACGCATTACTCCACTTTCTTCACTTATTTCCCGAGCGTTCACTTAAGTAAAATATTTTTTCTGCTTAAATGAGTATTTATTGAGTTAAAACTTGAAAGACCAAAAACATATATGAGAATTAGAAATGTTTAACTTATATTAGCTTAAATTTGTAAATAAACTTTACATCTTCATTGTCATAAATAAGATATCATTTTTTCTTCTTCAAAGCAATTGTCAGAGTTATATATAGCCCACACCCACTTTCACATCTTATCCTCGAATATGAAGGCAGGATGTTTGAGTGTTAGGTAAAGCAAATATGTGATCGTTTTTTTTCTTTCAAGATAAACATCATTTAACAAACTTTCTCCTAATTTATACAGAGCTTAAATAAGGTCTCAATAACATCACTCATGTTAGATAATAATGTAATAGTAATAATAGCTTTGGTTATACTGTAATTTAAATCACTCATTCAGAGACCACACAAAACACTGAACAAAAATTTTCTTAAAATAAACTAATTTCCATTTAATTCTTGCATTTTAATGATTAGAATACAAATAACTAATAAGTGAATTTCTAATGCACACTTCAAATATTAGGTACAATTTATTCAAAATAAAACTGCAGCGAGGATTTTTCATCATATATACAGTCAAACCCGTTTATAACGAACTCGGATATAACGAATACCCGCTTATAACGAATCATATTGTATGTACCGATTCCTTAGATTTCTTTAAAAAGTGGACACTTATAACGAATCCCGGTTATAACGAGCACTTTTGGCTGCACCTATCTATTCGTTATAAACGGGTTCGACTGTATATGATTTTTAACTAAATAAAAGTAATCCCCGCCGCAGTTTTATTTTGAATAAATTGTACAGTTCAAATATTAATTATGGAATATTTTCACGTTATTTGTTTCTTAATGTTATAAGTGTATTAGGTCTCCATTTATGTAAACTTAAGCCAATCTCAAACAGGACAGTGGTTCAACTTTCTTACAAATCAAGTCTTTTACTCATAGAAAAAACGTGTACTAAATGCCTTCATTTGTAAGAAAGTTGAACTACTGTCTTATTTGAGATTGACTTAAGTTTTAATTTTTAAGTTTACAACATATAGATACTATAGATACAAATAAAGTCTAATATTGTTATTCAATATATTCCATAATAAATAATTCAACTGTACACATTTTTTAGGTTTGTATACAACTTTCAATCTGCACGCTTTCGTAGGCGTTTTACAAACTTAATCCTCTCCTTATGATCTGCTTATTATGAGTGCGCACTTTGTGAATGACTACTAATGTATTTTATTAGAAATAATTATTATATTTGTAAAAAAAAAGAATAAAAAATTATCTTAAATTCATGAAAGGCTGATTTGGTGAAAGAAGCAATGCTCAATTAAAGTAATCTCATTACAGATAATATTATTTTGTGAATTTTATTAGTTATCTCTCAGTGAAGATGGAAAAAGTGAAGTAATTTGGATGAGATTCAAATCTGAAATAACATCATTAAGTAAAAACTAGTGTTGTATTCGTTCCTGGGAACGGGAACGGAACGGGAACGGAACGAAAATTAAAATAGTTCGAAAGAACGGAATAGGAACGGAACGAAAATTTAAAAATTTTTAAAGAGCGGAATAGGAACGGAACGGAATTAGAAAACATGGAACGAATACAACATTAGTAAAAACTAATAAAATGTTGAACTTTTCATTGTATAAAATATATTATAAGAGTGTGGAAAAATGCAAATTTTAGAAATACTATAAATGTCTTAACTATAATAATGAACAGACAGGAAAGTGAAAAATAGATATATTCGATTTTCAACACCAATGGTTAAAAATGGGATATTGCACAAGACTGACTATAAACGATTATTTATTGAATATTCTATTGTACATCCATTTATATCTATAGCTTAAGGCTTTTAAAATTTTTCACATCAGATACTAAAAAGACGAAATAAGTTCTTATCTTGAAATTGCAGATGTCATATCATGTCATGTCATGCCATGTCAATTGCCATCAGAATACATGTCTTTCGACATCAATATCTTTATAAAATATAGTTTCTTATACATTGAAATTGTGTGAAGTGCGTCAATAGTGTCAGTCTGTATGCATTGCTATAAATTATTCAACAGTAAACTTAAAATTTTAGTAATTCTATAGTATGAATTAAATGAGATGATCCATTTTCAACAATAAGTATAAGATCAATCATAAGTATCTTTATAAGTTTGTTAAATAATCCTAACACAAGTTTAATAAATTTGATTCATTATTATCCACTATAGAATGCTATTTGATTTCAATTTTATGTCGAATCAAAATAACTTAAATCAATTTTTAAAAAACAATACAGTATTAATCATGTTTGATAGACTGTACGAGCTCTAAAGCAGTGGTTCTCAACCCAAAATGTGTTGTGGTGAATTTTCTAAATTTTCTACCGAGGACCGGTAAAATAATAATCGTTAAAAATTAAAACTAGTGGCAAGTTTCAGCCAACAATTTACCTTAGGTCATAGCGTCAACAATTTTTTTCTGTAATATAATTGTAAAGAATTTTGAATTGTTTTAATATTTATTATTCACCTCAGTCAACAAAATAAAACAAAAACAAAATAATAATTTTT
>JAUJYU010000305.1:0-14706 GCA_033995675.1 Nothrus silvestris
TTTCAGGTGAGGCGCGGTATAGTAATACATATAGTAATACATATAGTAATACATTCTGTTATTCTCAATTTTTTAAAGTAAGCACTAAACACATATTTAAAATGTGAGAACAGGATGCTTTTTTACATTGTTAATTTAACAAAGTACAGTTATTATACAATTTTATATATAAGGATGAGACTGTTGGTAATCATTTCTGAGTGAGGCGAGAGTGTAAAAAGTTTGAGAAGCACTGGATTAGAGGGCATTCTCAGAAAGGCATTCACTATAACGTCATTTATGTATTATTATTGAGTCCTCTATTGAGTGACCGTTTTTTTCAATATAAATATTATTTGAATTCAAAAGCGCTTACAGTTTAACTCAAATAAAAGTACTTTTGTGTATAACAGACAGCAATATTAGTAATCATTTCGAGTTTTATTCAATTTATTTGTTTTTAATATAATTAAATTCATTTCACACAAAATGTAATTTTATTTCTCTTTAATTATAATTAGAAAATAATATATAATAATTAACAATAAATTCAATTTTTATTAATGTTTAACGAATAGGTCTTCGTCTGAGGCGAACCCCAAATGGGATTATAAATGTCCGCAATTTTGTGACTTCACTGCACCCGAAACTTGGTCTCAAAACCAAGACGTGGACTCATTCTTTGGTAAGTCTTCAATAAATAGTATTTTGTCATTGAATTGAATATTAATATAAAATACGTGTAAAAGCTGTGGATCACGAGAGAGATCGTCGACAAAGCAGTTATGGCGACAACTCTTTCAATATAGAGATTATGAGAACGAATGACAAACCATTGAATGACAAACCACTGAATGGCAGTCAAACTGATTGTTGTGATGGCATTGATGTGAACGAAGACCAAAAAGCAAGCATTGATTCGAGTCATAAATACCAAACTCCGCCGCAAAACTTCAATAAAGAGAACATTAAGGATAACGACTACGAAGACAACGATGTCTTCTATTCAACGAAGAAGTCGTTCACTATTGAGAGGAAATGCGGTTCATATAAACTGCGATCGACTCCAATGCGAACTCTTCAGTACAATGGCGTCACTCCTTTGCGCGAAACACGGATTACCAGTTCTAAGAAGAAGAAAAACATTCGCTCCAAACATAGCTCTGTTGATCAGGAGATGGCTTTCAATATGAAAAGTTTGGTCGAATCGCTTCCCACTTGTGTTGAAACAATTTCTGAAACAATGGTCAACAATAGTGAAAGTGAGACCACATTTGACAGCAAACAAAATGATATAAATCAAGAAACACAACCACAAAATGTTGACAATGGTTTGATATAATTTAATTATTTATTGCCATTTATTGGTTTTTTTAATTTAAATTATTGTTTTATAAATAGAAAATGGGATTAATTGGAATGAAGACAATATCGATAATGGTATTGAACCAACAGTTGAAGCCTCTAATGAGATACCGACCACAGGCAGAGCTTCGTATGTGATCGAGAGTCGCGTCCAAAAGACCGTAATACTGATAAGTCCTGTAAAGTCGGCTAAAAGGATGGGTTCAGTCAACAGATTCAGAAACTCGAATAGAGAGAAGGGAACGCCTATCAGGAGATCAATTGCTCAAAAAGGTGCTCAACGACAGCCTCTGAGAACACAGTCTGTCAGCTCTTCATTATATTCTGCGGTCAAGAATACGAGCACTAAATATAAATCAATGGCCGAATTGATAAACGAGTTCGAAACTAAACCACGAGGTTATGACAGATCGCGATCGATGGACAGAACAACTTGCACTGAGCGCTCTCGCTCTTCATCGGTGTCATCCCTGACGCGTCCGGTTTCTCCCAAATTGCACGCAATTCATAGACACCGATGTGTTACAAGTCAAGCAGAAAGAGATGAAATGATTGCTCAAGAGATTAAAAAGTATTCATTCAAAGCGAATCCAATTAGAAAGAAGTTATTCGACGCCAAGTTTGCGAGTGGTATCCCTCGAATCAAGTCAGTAAAGGCGCCCACAAAAGCCATTGGAATGCATTTCATGACTGAAAAACGCATTGAAATGCGAAGCGCAAAGCACAACACAGAACACTATTCGGAAAAGCCTCGATTCAAAGCTAACCCAATGCCTACTTTCAAGAATCCACTTCACGTCTTGCACCCAAAATCAGCCAAAAAAGTGACCACTTTTAAACCATTCAGTTTTGACGATCGCAACAAAAGTGCTTTAATCAAAAGACAACAAAGTCTTGAAAGTATTCAAAAGAACAATCTAAATGTGACGCACTTTAATGATAAGCGATCTTTTAAATTCTAAACTTATTTAATACGCTTTGAAAATATAATATTGAATCGCTTTGGAAAATATTTTTTATTTTAATCAAATACTTGATTATTTTCTCACTTTCATAAGTTTATGTTTATTTCTCACTTTCATTTCATGATTCGGTTTACTTAAGTATTCGGTCGAAAGCATAGCATATAATTGATTATTAATATTATTATTATTACTATTATTGTACTTTTAATATAGAATAAAACAGTAAATAAGATAAGTTTTCTGTAGACAACATTTAGTGAATTAGTTGCGAATTAATTGATTCCATTTGGTTTTACGATTCATTCTATCCTTTTTTGTTAAAATCATAAATTTGCAAATATTTTAATTAAATCATAAAAATTTTATGTATCAAACTTTTATCTATACATTTATTTTTTAATCAAAATAAATAATTACAAAAATTCAATGAAATACCCTTTGTTTCCAATGAATAAATTTAATTTCATTTTAAGCTAATTTGTGCTAAAGTTTTTCGTTAAGAAAGTAATAGAAGTTTATATACATTTGATGAGTACAAAAAATTATGTATTTTATATATATTTATATACTATATATAGATATATATATAACTTTTATGCGAATCAATAAATTATACGACTTATAAAATGATAGGATAGCGTCGAAAAGTATAAATTAATTAAATAGTTTAATATGGAATTCAATTGATTACTTTCTCTCAAATATCTTAAAATTCTTATCATAAGAATAAAACTTAAAATTAGTTTTAAATGTTTTCATGTGATCAATGAATATAAAGATTTTGAAGTGAATGATCAAAATGAGATTTTGCGAAGTGTTGAGTCTTTTAGTCAGAAGAGCGGCTGTTTCTTCTGGAGTGATCTCTATTTCTACTACTCGGCCGACTATTGCTGTTATAATTATAGTCTCGTTCAATATAAGGCGCATGAACTTCGACTTTCAACTTAGCGGTTGCCATCACTTTAGTTGTGACCGTGTGTTGAGATTGTGTGCTAAAGCCGTGTGAGGTCTTAGCGCCAGAACTACTGCTTTCATTAGTCATTGAAGACGTTCCGCTGCTTTCACTCATGGCTGGGCTCTCGCGATCTGTAGAAGGCGTTGGGCTTTCTGAAGCACTTGTCTGGTAATATAGAAATCGTATTTTAATCACATGAATATCAATCATGACATCAATATATTGCTATATAAACTAAAAATTAAGTTTATATCATATTTCATACTTCACTAGAAGATGTAGGCGTTGTTGAGGTAGTTTGAGATATTGTTTGGTTTCCACAATTTGGACCATTGGTTATAGTAGTGGTTTCGACAACAAATTCTGGTTGAACTACAATTTCATGTGAAGAATGATAGGATTGCGGCTCTTCTGATATCGTAGAAAGTGATATCTCTGATTGCACTCTAGGATAAGATCTTCTCGAAAAATAAGGACCACTAATTGAACGTAACTTTTTGCGTGATATCGAAGGAGATGGCGATGGAGATGGTGTCGATATTCTGTCGTCGTAATCAAACGGAATTATTTCTGGCGGCGGACCTATTAATGATAGCAAAACTGGCAGCAAAACAAGTCCATTGAGAGCTCCCAATACAACCACTCCAAAGAGTACATAGAAAAAGTATCTAAATATATATAAATTACATTTATTAATATTTATGCATTTGACAAATGAATATAAAGTATACAAATTGATATTTAGTTACCTTATAATGAAGTCGAATTCAGAGAATGCAAGCATACATATGCCAAACATAGTTGAAATGATGCCATGAGTTACAGGTGTAAACATATGGCTTAAAGCCATTTTCATCCTATGGTTTCTGCTGCCAATACTTGTTAAAAAGCTCTGAAAACAGTTAAAAAAATGATATTTAATAAACTGATTTTACTATAAGATCTTAAATGAATGCGTTTAGAGAAATATAATTGAATGAATGTTGTTATTCTTACTAAAGTTATATGAGACACAAAGTCGACACCAATTCCAACGGATACTATAAGAATAACTGCAGGAACAGCACTCAGTCTTATGCCGAGCCAACCCATTAAACCGAAAAGTTCGACGACAATCATGGATAAGACGACAACAATCAATGTGGCTGTCCATGGATTGAGAAGAAAAGCACTGATCACTATGAAAACAGCCGCTAAAACAACTATCAGTGCAGAAAATAAATAGAATCTCAATCGAACGTATTGTTCCCAATAAATAAAAGGTATTCCAGTCGGAAAGTTCGGGATTCCTTTATCTTCAAATTTTTGGCAAATGGCACGAATGGCTTGTATTGTATCAGTTATTTCAGCAGTTGTTCTCATGTTGTTTAAATAGAATGGCATTTGTGCATAAACTAGTGGTTGTGATTTGGCTATTTTGAGCTCAACATCTTGTGCGACATGAATCCATTGGCGCGGCTCTGGACGGAAACTAGCCTGAGATGCAGAATAGGCCAACGCGTCGTTTGACACCCAAGCAGTCAAATAGTTATAGAAGGCTTTCGGGTTTATTATCCCGACCTCATCTACCAATCTCATACTCAAAACCTGATAATAACAAAATATTTGAGTTTATTTTAAATTCAGTTAAATTATGTAATTTTCAAATACCAGTGACTTATCAACCGGATTATCAACTCGTCCCGTTTGAACCAATAGTTTATAAGCCAGTATAGCGTCATCGGATGCATTTGGGAACCAATTTTCTCTAGTGATGCAACCATTCTTCCAATCCCTATCAAAAGCTTCCTGTAATCCTAGTAACCAATCGCGAAACATAGTCAGCCAGAACTCAGGCAGTCCTCCGTCATCGTTCTTAATGATTTGTCCGACTCGAGTGAATGACTGATGGTATTCATGCAAAAGCTTTTGATTGGTTGGATATTCAAAGTTTCCTTGCGTTACAGCAAACATATTGAAAAAACTAAAATATTTTCTTTGGAAACTTAGAAACCTGTGTTCAATAGTATTTCGAGGAACAATATCTGTTAAGTCAAGTCCGTCATCCACCCGAAGAAGGCCTGATATGCTAATTATTAAAATAACTAAAAATACAAATACTATGAAGACTTTCACTGGTTTTCTTTGCAGAACAGGTGCATAAATATTTTCAGCGAAATAAGTTAAAGTCCACTTTTGATCATTTTTACACTTAAATAATGAATAATGAGATGCTTTTTCAACATCAGGAGCACAATGTTCTCGCACTAAACTGTCATTGTTGGAGCACTTGCAGGACACCTTTGGCGTCTTTCGGGGCAAAAATGGCTGAATTACACTTTTATCAGGTGCTAGAATAGTGATCACATGAGACCGATCGGGAGGCAAAGCGTGCACATACATGCACTTTTTGGCATCTGATTTCTTCTTCAAGAAATGTTTTTTGTGACTTTGCTTATGTTGATTAGCACTTGAAGTATTGTCATGAGTCGGCTGATTGTCATTATTTGATACATTTGAGTATAAACAGCACGATATACCTCTTCTTGCAGAACGTCGTCTCTTTATATCAATACTCGCCACAGCAGGGAATAAAAGTATCACAGAAACTGAGATAAATGTTATCAGAATCGCAGCCTGAAGAGCAAAACACCGAAGGGCTGGGATAGGAATAATTGCTGCCGCCAAGAATGCACATACATTGCCGAATGATGTCAGCAAAATGCTCGAACCAATCTGCTTCAGGCATTCACCAGTTTTATTCTGTCAATTCATTCAATTTTAAATTCATTACTTCTAGTTTTAGTGATAAATAATCACAAATATTTCGCAAATCCAAAAAAGACAGATTTAGGATAAAAAGCTCTCAATTCAAGCCAAGTTTACTATAAGTTCTTAAAATTTTAACTTAGAAACTATTTTACAAATTGATGGAATTTTTTATTCACATAATAAAGATAAGAATTTATAAGAAAATCTACGGTAAATCAAATGAAATAATAATTGGGAAATTGAGATACTATGAGAACATTATAAAAGACATTTCATATCGAATGTTTAGAAACAAGCTTTAGTATCTGTAAGCGAAACATTGCAAAAATCAAGTTATTTATCTTTACCTCAAGAGGAGTATCGACATCCATGTTTTCAGAATAAGTATGTGCTAATAAAAACATATTATCCACACCAATACCTAATGCCAAGAATGGAATTATCTATAAATGAAAATAAATTTTCTTAATATAATTTCATTTTAAAGGAAAAAAAGAAAGCTTTAAATCAATTTACTTGAGTTGTCGATGCATTAAATGGCAAACCAATCAATGCACAAAAGCCTAAACCCGCAGCAACTGAGAGGCCAATTATGATAACGCCGGCCATTCCTAAAAAGCTCTGCGAGTTTGCACTGTTATTCCATTTACATAACGAATATCCCGCATATAAAAGCATTAGAATATATCCGATCGCAACTCGGGTTACGTTTACATCAGAAAAATTTTTCATAATATCCATAAGTGAAGTGCTTGTAAATAGATGAATGTCATGATGTTTCAGGTTATGGTCATTGCTTGTAAACTTTTGCACTTCCTTTGAAAAGTAAAACACTTATTAAATTTCATTTGCTTACAATATTTTTATTTCTCATATATTTCAATAGTTGTGAATAAATATAAAATTCATTTAAAATTCATTTCTAACTATTTTTAAAACCATTCTAAATATAATAAAACAAATATTGAGGTTTGTCTTACTTCAGCAAATTTTCGCTGCCAGGCCTCGAGTACAGTCCGAGCCTTCTCGACACTCCAGTCTAAGTTATGCACTTTATAAGTGTGCTGATAGAATTCATACATTTCTTGTTCAGCCATCAATTGAATAATAGACTGAAGTGCTTTTGCTTTAACAATATGTCCCGTTTTATTTTTTTTGACGCCGCCGACTATCAGATCTTCGGGCCAATGCATAAATTTAGTGGCGAACCCATAACAGCCTCCGGTCAGTTCAGCGCCGATGTCAGGCGGTTGGTCAGAGAGATGGTTAGGAGCAGTTGAAGGACAATTGACATCATGTGGATCTAAACAGGGTTTCTTCTGATATGCTGACGTTATACCAGCCTTTAGTAGATTTACATTTTAGTAAAATTTACATAAATATATTATGGAATATTTAATTAAATACCCTTTTCATGAATTTAAGTAATGTTGAAAATGGAAAAGTATTTGCTTGGTTTTCAGCTCCTCTCATAGTTGTCATCATAGTTTCAATTAAAAGCTCGGGATTTAAATTAGTCCACTGGACGCTAATGCCGAGACCACTAATAAAATATAATTTGTATTAAATAAATTTGATATGAGATAAAACTTAAGTGAACTCACGGAATAGGAACCGGGAATTCAGGCCCTAAGAGTTTGGCGCCTTCCCAAAAACAGTCGAGTGGGGTTATGATTGCACAGGGAAATATGTTTTCGAGCATCTGAATTTTTTTAAATTTTCATTTTAAAAGTTAATTAACAATAAAACAATTGTAATTTATTGCAATTTAGGCCTTACAGAATCGATATAATGTGTATCAAAGCTAGGAATACTCGGCGAATAACAAATATCTTTTAGTCTCCAAGTGCTGTAATTTATTAGAATTAAATATTAATTTCAAATAAGTAGACAATTATTAAGTTGTTATAATTGATGGAAACTCACACTTCAAACATGTCTACAGTTACTTTAGTGGCCACTTTCATCGCTTGTAAATGTAAAAGAAGAGCATTGGCATGAAGAACACTGGCACCCGTTGACTTCGGTGTTTGAATAACTATCTGATTAGTACTACCGAAACCTTCTCCTAAAGTAGTTCTAATATATTTCATTTCTTTTTCAAGTCTTCCTCCCTCTGAGAATGAATAGAGAATTGGTATTTTGTGATCATTAAATGATAATGAAAGGTAAATATATTATAAATCAAGATTATTGCTAAAAAGTCACATACCCTCAACCCATAATCTCTCGACATTTGTTTCCATTGTTGCGGATTTAAGACCCACACAAAATGTTATAAGAACTAAGAGGCCAACAAATAATACTTTTCCAGCATTCTTTTGTATGAAAAAACCTAAATCGTGTAGATATGACTGCAATTTGGTCCGCACCCATAAGGCTGACTTATTGCCAGATGCTTTGCCCTACGAATTCACCAAAACAAAACAACAAAACATGCACTTTTAAGGACTTTCATGTCTCAATTATGGATATATAGCACTCGTTCAACACTTTTCAATCTTTTCTAAGTTGATTCTGAGTTTGTCAAAAACCAATTCAAACATACCTTTTCTATTTGTGTCAGAGCAGTCTTAGCGTCGATCCAAGAAGTCCTGGTGAGAACGCTGACATTTGTCACTTTATTTGGGCTCACTTGAGACAATTTAGACTTATTTAACGTGGTTTCAAAGTTTTTCTTTGTCGTAATCATTATTGTTATAAATCCATGTTCTTGATTGAGCCCATTTCAAAATCGAACCAATGGGTTCACACAATTTGGATGAATGTTGATCAAGCATTTAGCTATCATATAAACACAATTTAGATCTCCTATGTTTCTGATTGAGTGAATAACTTGTGGAGTCGTAGTAAGAGTAGTGCATTTTCATAGAGTGCACCAAATGCTTGAGAGCAGGATTTGTGCGAACACAAGGCTATGCCTTACAGCTTACAGGCTTTCTAGTTTTAAACCATACGCAGTTATTTTACTTTATGTCAAGTAGTGAAGCCTGAAATACTTTCAAAATTGCTTTCGTAAAAACTTAATTACAAATAAGTTTATAAAACTTTCTTTAAAATAATAATTAGTTATTAATCGTCGAGTAATCTCTAGTTTAACTCAATTTTCATAAATCATAAAATCATGACATTTGACAATATTTGTTAATACTGTCTCTGATTAAAAAAATATGAATTAATAGAAAAAGCGAAAAACAAGAATTTATAACGTTTTAGAGCACAACTATTGCAAACTTGTGGCACAGCATATAAGAAACTGAAATGAAATTGAGATTATCGGAGATTTTATTTAGGTAGTAGTGCTGTCGTTATAGGTCGGTCCACACGCTGATGAAGTTATAAAGCTAAAGGTGGATATTCGCACATGTATATATATAATGGTATACTTCTAATAGATGGAAGGCTAATATTTTTGTGAAGCAGTTTAATACTACATTGAGAGACCAGCGTCCACCTCGCCCTAACTTCTTTCGGTTAGACTAAACAGAGTTGTACTTTTCTATTAAGTCTCCTCCTTCTTCAGCGTTGCAAAGGAAGATCGATTAGTGTTTTGCAGGCTCTTCATTGGTTGTTTTCTCATATCGAGTCCTTAGTCGGGCTACAAGTTTTAATACTGAGTTTAAGAGACCAGCAACGGGTCGCCCAAGTGAAAGGGACCACACAAGACGCAGTAGATCTTGAAGAACTTCGAGGAGGGGAACTGTGCATGCATTAAATCTGTCGACTTGTCAAAGACAACCACCTTTCCCCTATTCCCCTATCGTACCCACGAAGAAAACTTATTCAATGGCATGCAATTTGTATCATTAATTTCCGGTAATTTTCGTTATACCTGAAAAGATGCTCCATTTACTATCATTGCAGTACACTTTTTGCTTATTTATGATTAACTAGTTCTCAGTTATTGCTTTTTTATATTCCTTAAAAAAGCAACAAAAAAATTCAATTTAAACATTCAGTTGTAGTAAAACATCATAACTAATGAAGAGCATAGGCTCCAGGCGAAGCTCGAGGGGTCTTTACGAGCCTGAGGCAAAGGCGAAGGCTAGAAGGTTCTAGAGCCAGGCTCAGGCTCGAGACTCACACCATTGAGCCTAGGCTCAGGCTCGAGGCTCAGACGATCAATACAAAACTTATATAAAACTTTAATAATATATTTGGTTTATCTTAAGCTTATTATTAGAAATATATATTAAGCAAGAAATACTCAAAAAAATCATAAAATCATAAGTCAATGATTGAAGTTAAACGATTAAAATAGTTTTGTATTTTATTCTTTCAATTAAACTATTGTTAATTTTATTTAAATATCTTTCAATCAAATATGAAAAATATCTTAAATAGTATAAGATATAAATATAATTTGAAATAAGTTTTCGCAGATTTTGTGTTTTTTTCTATTCAATTAATAAAACAATTAAATCGTAGCTTGTTTGATTGAATTCATTTTATAATAATTCAGATTAAATAATATATTTGATGAGAATTTAATCTCTGATTTTAATTTTTAAAAATTTTGTTTTGATATAAAAAATTGCAATTGTTATTATTCTAAATTTATTAATTTTAAATAGGTATGAAGTTTTCCATGTGATAATTTTAAATACAGGCTGAGGCTATGCTCAAGCTCGTGGTCTTTACCGCAGGCTCAGGCTCTTGGTCCAGGCTCAGGCTTAGGCTTGAAGGTTTTGAGAGACTCGCGAGGCTCAGGCTCATGATTTTGAAGCCTATGCTCTTCATTAATGATAACCGTATAGACTAAGTCTCGATCCGAAGATTGAGTGAAATGTTATGTTGTCAAACTTAACTATATAGCCTTTAAATAAAGATAGGGAAGCATATAATTATACCGATACTGTACTAAAATATTGTTTTTTGTGCATAAACTTAAATAAGTTTCTCATAATTTCTTTATTAAACATTAGAGTTCGTCTTCTATTTCAAGTGAGACATGAGAAGCAAATCAGTCGATTAGAAGAAACAAAAGCTTTTGAATAAATTGCATCACAGGGTGTCAGAAGAGGTCAAATGCAAAGGCATTAAATAACTTTCATTGTGATATTTGCATAAATCGTAGGCAGACTATCGCCGCATTGGCGATCGTATCAGTAATTTTGGTCCTCCTGTGAAAAGTTGGCGCACATACAAGTTTGAGGCAGAGTATGACCACACAAGTAGTTCCTCCTCAGGCATTCAAAATTAGTTCTAATTTTATGAATAGAAAAAGCGAAGCATAACAGAGTCATTGTGGATAAGGTGGAAAAGATGATGAGTAGATAAGATATAGAATAAAGAAATAAAAGTGAGACAATGTGCGTGACTGCTGACTGCGTGAGTAAAATATAACTAACTAATGACGATAATTTTGCACATCACTGACTACATGATTAAGACTCAATCAATGGTAAACATTAAGTCATCAGTCGGCAAACTAGCTTACAATACTGTACACTGTATACTGTGCTGGTATGGTATGGTGTGCTGCATATTCTGCTTTCTATTATATTTAATCACATATAACTCGTAATAAAGCGGCACAGCCTGTGTGCAAATGCGTAGAAATTATAAAAGTTAAAAATTTAATATAGATTACATTACACGCGAAATCGATGTGTGTGGCGATGAGGTCATGAACGCCAGATTCGTTGGAGTGTCCATCAAAGCAGTTGCAATCAGTACTTGTATGTGAGCACTATGTGAGCTCTTATAGGCTCTAACAGTCTCAATACTAGCATAGAATGTGCAGCTATGAGTTCCATCTAAGTTCAAGTTTTACCCTACGCTCAAAGCGACTGTAAAGCTTCGCTCTATAAGTAGGTAACTCGTTGGGTGGTCTACTGTACTGTATATCCCATTAAATCATTCCTCTCTGCTTACAATAGTCTCTATGAGACACGTGTTATTCAGCTAAAGGCCTTTCAAGAAAAAAAATTAACTCTACAACAGTATCACTCAGTAGTAATCATAAGAAAACTTATTAATGTAGAATTAACTATTAATTTTATATGATTCTCACATCGGGTTTGAGAGCGCCTCTCTTTAAAGTAAAAAAATTCAATCAAATAAGTTTCTCTTTCAAGCGCGTTATCTCTTTTTATATAATAAAAGAAATGTTTTTGATGGTTGAGTTTTGAGTTTTTTGCTGGAGTTTTATTGAGTTTATATGGTTTTCATATGGTATTCATATGGCTTTCGTATATGCACTAAATATGTTCGCAATGGTATATATATTTGAAAAAAGACATTATAAGGTGAGCAGCACAGTAAACACGGCATCATATTCATGTTCATGTTCTTCAAAATATTATTCAAACTTAGAGAATGCAGTTTTCTTGAGCTTATCAAAGCGTGCAAAAAAAGGCTGAATATACACATTATCCCTCCTATTGCTATCCTATGCTATCCTAACATCTCTGGCAAAGGAGCGTTTCTGCCTCAGGGCTTAAAAGCATATTTTTATACGAATAAAGCATTTGCACTATTTAGGAAGGACTAGAAGGACGAGAAGGAGAGGCTCACCAACTTTTCAATCCAATGCATCCACTTTGGTATATTTTCCGCTATCTATCGCTTTTCATTCTTACTTATTCTCGAAATTCAATTTAAATTATTATACTTTTTATTAATACTTTTATATTCTTCAAAAAACCGCAACAAATATATTATAATTATCTTATTTGTTGCATAAGATTTACTTAAATTTAATAATTCTTTAATAAAAACAAAATAACAAACAAATAGATTACTTGTTTGCATAATATTTCAGAATTACTGTACAAATGAATTTACAATTCATTAACTAAATTATAAGTCATAGAAACCGATGGCGATAATTATCAATATTCTATAATTCATATTATTGTTAATTGTAATTAAGTTTAACGAATAATCGATGAAATGTTACATTACTTTTAGAATTATTAAATAAAAAGTTACATAAATAATACATAAGTTATGTCTACTCTTATAATATTCCTAAACTTTCGACCAAAGTATGCACTTTTTTGTATCATTTGAAATATTTTTATAATTGTTAAGTAATTATTACTTTATTCTTCAAAATTCTTATGGAATGACTTTATAAAAACACTTAAAGTATTCATGTCTTAGTGTTTTTGTGATACATAAATATCAAATAATTATATTAAAGTTGAAGATTGAAAATATAAGTTGAAAATAATTTTCGAGTTTACACAAATGTGACACTAATTAACCCGAATATTAAATTAGTCATAAAGTAATAGTTATTTAATCAAAAAATAACTTTGCATTAAGTGAACGCACACTTAGTCTGAAAGATTAGACTTAAGAAATAAATCGAAAGTTTAAATTTGTGAAAATAATAATGAAATGATCACAAAAAAGACTTAAATATACATTAATTATTGTATAGTACAAGACTTGTTATTCCAATACGAGTCCAATTGTACAATTGTTTTAATTACCACATACTATAGCCGTCGTCGTCGTTATCAAAAGCAATAAAAAATCCGAGTATTGTTAAAAAAACGACTGTATTTCCCGATAGTACTAATACACAGGCGCGAGTATCCACCTGTTCAGGGATTAATTCAAATTGGATTAAATTTAAATCGGATTAATTAAATCTCATTAATTATCAAATTCAATAAATAACATGCGTTTCAGTTTTTGCTATAAAAACAAAACAAGCTTTCAATCAAATATTTCATTAAAGGCCTCAATGCTAATGAAATTTATTTTAAATCAAAATTATTTAAATAAAATCAATTTAAAATATTAAAAACGCGTTATTTATAGATATTCTTAAGTGGTTTATAAGTATATGATATTCCTATACGAATATTTGATATCTTACTAGAGATTAAAGTTATTGTGATATAAATATGCATTTAATATGCATTTAAAAGTGATATTTACTAACAATGGATTTGGTGTCCATTGGAGAACGAGCCAACACTATTGGTAGACCATAAGCCGATATAACAATGCCCGCCGTCAAGAACAGAGCCAACTCTTTGCAAGCATTACTCGACCCGACGTCGTCCTGATATCTTCGGGCTATGATTGTTGGCAACGGCGCCAACACATAGAATATGACCACAAAGAATGGCCACCAAGAGCTAGATTGTCATCCAATCATACTCAACATTAATATGAATATTAGTTTAACATTAAGTTTAATATTAATATAAATATAATGTAATTTTTGAAATAATATATGAATAGATAATTGAATGAATGGTTCATACGGTCCAAAAACAGGTAAAGCACAGCCCAATACTACTAAAGTCATACCAACCGAACCCAAAAATGCTAACAATACTAAACTGTCATTAAATAAAAACACATTTCATCATTACTTGTCATTAATTCCATAATTCATTTAATAATTAATCCATTCTTACGCTATGTTTTGTTGATTTGCAAATTAATTATTGGGAGAAAATACAAAAGTTTGTCATTAGTTTGCTTTTTAACTAATTGTCAACAATTAATTCATTGACAATCATTTGAGTCGTTTTAAATCGCATTCAAAATACCTTTTATTCCGGCCATTATTTAAAAAGCTATTTATTTTATTTTAATATTTATATCACTAAAAAAAATAATAATAAATATTGTTTACAATATTTAAAAACTAAACCAATTATTATTTAAGGATTATCTTATATTTAATCTTCTATTGATTTATTGTCAAATATGTTTAAA